>JAVQJD010037963.1:0-43478 GCA_036023655.1 Nannoperca australis | reverse complement strand
TCTGAGATGTTCCCATTTAAGATTACTTTGTTATTGGCCATGATTGTATACTATAGGTTTAGAAATGACAGCAAGACAGAGTAATTTGAAACATAAGCAAAAAAAGCCCCTCTTATGTAACTCCTCATTGTGTCAACAACATAATTAAATATCAGAGTAATTAAACCTTTTATCTGCTACTCCTGGCCATTAGTTGGTGATGACAGACCTGTTTTTCCCCCCACATTATTTTAGGCCATGTTACACAAATCCTGTTTATGAACAGTGATTAATAAAACTGCATAAGAGATGAGTATAACTTCACATGTGGTAATATCAAACCTGCATTAACATGTTTGTCTTGGGGGTGCAGCAGAAACAAGCTGCGAACACAACACTGACAGATTATCACCTTTAAAGATGATATGGCAAAATTGTTAGCAAACAATTGCTTATTTACACATCCAGGAGATATAGAGGAACACTTGGAGTTCATTTGGAGTCACGTCTCAGAACATCTGATGAATCTAATTCCAACATTCACTCTCCCATTAGCTCTGTTTTGGTCTATACCAACGTCTGAGGGAAATATCAGACTCTTTAGCCACTAAATACTCCACTATGTTCACCAGCTAGTCGCAAAACTGTCTGTCTGCAGTTTGGTTGTAGTGTAGGTAGTCTACACTATGGGAAAAGAACTGACAAAACAGCTGGAAACGAGGTGGATGAGAGCAGTGAGGACCACCACAATAACGTTGCAGGCCGTCAAACCAAAACAACAAAAGTGCTAAAATAGTCCATGGAGCTGCAAAGTCAAATCAAAACTATTGATTTCAGAATCAAAAATACTGATTACAGCAGCTTTAAGCTTCCCAAATCTTGAACCAAATCAATTCCATGTCAACGAGTTGGTGTGAATGACTTTTGGTGTCCAGTCATCACATGCTGCAGCAAAATACAGGAGAATCTAGATGGATTTCTTGGCAAACTTTGTACCACACACGCACTGTAACAAGCTCCCCAAAGCTTTACTCCCCTTCTAAAAGCTAGACTTGAATTTCCCAATAAAACCTTTAACACAGAAATGTGGTGTCTGCCTCTCTCATCCAGGCCAACTACCTACAACTAAAATCATTATTGTTTTTAACAGCATATGGTCTGTGACATTGAAAAACTACTTTCAATCAGCAATAAGCGGGTGTTTGCGGAAACGTTCTACCAGTCAAGTCCAACCTCTAAATATAGGCAACATTTTCTGTCCGCACCCTTGGCTATTTACAGCTGTCTCCACAACTTTGCTGGACGGCCAACAACCCCGAACGTGGAGGCTATGTTTCTGAGGGCAACGCTGCCGGTATTTCCCCCAGTTCTGGTGATGCTAAGGCCATATAAATACAGTGAGCTATACAGCATATCAAATTCTCCTGTATGTTTTTATAGGAAAAAAAACTTTGGGCTCCATGCCTAGAAATAGTAACCCAAAATAATATTTCACAGCATTTTTACTTTTTCATTTAGAGTGACAACTACTGAGTAACAATGTGGCCAACTCAGGCACATCAAGACTGGCGAGCTTGGATAGAACATTGCAAAACTTAGTGGCAAGAAAATGCCTGAACAAAGTTCATATGACAGTTTGTATAACAGCACATATCAAACACTGGCACCTATTTCCAGTAAGAATGCCAGCCATCCATTTGCACCAGATTAGATTTACTGCATGAATCTGAATCTGCATCTTTATGAAGTGCAAATGCAGCAAAAGCAAACACACAAACAACAAAAACAATGCAGCGAGAAAATCATTTGTAAAACTGGACTACTCATAATCTGCATGCGTGTGTGTGTGTGTGTGTGTATGGATGCATTCCAAGTGTCAGAGGCCATACGAGGCCAAGTTATACAATGCAAGAATTTATGGCAGAGAGATGTCAAGCAGCAGGCTCATTTGGGCTGACTAAATTGCTCCATTTACAATCAATTATTGCTAATGTTTGCTAATTTTCTGCATTTTACATCGTGCCCAAGATTGTCTTCAGGTTCTCTCAGGCACCTGCAGTCTCAATCTCATGTCATTCTAAAATCCTAATCAAAAACATAAAATATTTCTCCCCTCATCAAAAGCTAAAACACAATTTTTATGGTGAATCAAACATGAGCACTTTCAAACCAGCTTTCATTAGTACTCGGGGAGGTTTTAAGCCGTTGGCGCTTACTTTTTTCCCCCCACATTGTTTTTTCTTTCATAACATTCTTTTATGAGTTGAGGAACCAAAGTACTAAAAAAGAGGGCCAAACAGCCCCTCCACTGCAACATGCAGCCTCATGTTAATCCTAACAGTCTCCCCCTCTGTCATGTGAAAGCGTCTGTGGAAGCCCTGGCAAGACTGGTGCTGTATCTCCATCTCGTGCATGTTTCGCCCCCATTCCTCTCCTTCTCTCGGCCAATTACAGGCTCTTAAACCCGCAGGAAGGCTGCCCAGGCCAATCAGAAAAGAGGGAGGCTCAGCCCAGGCCTCCTGGGGTCCCTTGGAAAACATATAAGGCCTCCGTCAACCTTCCTCCCGCTACCTCTGCCCTAAAACGCACACGCTCACACACATGCAACATCTCGACTTGGCACCCCACTGCCAGCACCATGCCTCTCCCGTGTTTCCTCAAATCATCTGTGTTTGTTCAAAAGGAGCTGACAAGAGAGGGGGGAGGAGGTTGGGAGTAGATGGGGTAAGGGTGAAGGCAAAAAAAAAGAAAGGCTAGGGGGTGAGAGGTCACATAACCCTTTGGTTTAGTCCCTTCTACAGCTGCTGGAGAAAAGCATGCACGCACACGTTTGGATACTCTTGTTTTGCAGTACTGTAGCTTAGATGCATAATTGATGAATTAGAAAATAAAGATCAGTATCACAGCCTTTGACACCGTGGTGGGAGATATTGCAGATTTTAATGTCTCCAGATATCAAAAGAGTGTTCTTAGTATTATACTATAACACGAACTGCTGTTCATACTACGATTCTCTTGTCATTCGACTTTGCTCCATAATGATTTTTGTGGTTGGCTGGGGTTTCAAAAGGGTTTCAGAAATATCATACAGCAATAAGACATACAAGATTGCATTAGCCTTTCAGTGACTTTAAGGTCTTAGGGACTCCTCAAGTCTTCAAATGCACTGATGTAAAGTAATGCCACCACCATAGTGCACTACTGTTCTTTCGCTCACTCATTATCCACTCTTCATTATGTCTTTTATTCCTTACTTTAGTCCCTCTCTGTCATTCATTGCAGTCTATCTATCACTGCAAATACCCTGATGCTCCAAGATCAAAATGCTTATCTCACAGGGCTCCTTGAGGGATAAAAGAGAATTAAAGAATCAATTTAGTATGACCTTGTTAATTGCTTTGGAACCAGTCACTGAATTGCTTTCCAAGCCTACATAACAAAATCAAAAGGTATTCAGGGTCGGATTTCTCAAGGAAAGCCAGGCAGAAGATTTAACCAAAGGCAATCAGCTATAATCACAGAATAAAGCCCATATGAATAAAGTGTGTGACACCACAAGGAATCTTTAATGGCTGTAAAACCGCAGAGGAATATATAACTATAACTTCAGTTACAGTGAGATAGTGTTAGCTAGCCTGTGAAGTAGTCAGCATTACACTCCAATGAGAAAACATTGAAAATGTTAATGATACACATGCAAAACCTTACCAAGAAGACATGATGTCCAGCCAGTGTGCTTTCTTACATGAGCCAACTTTAAACTGTTACCCCCTCTGATGTGACTTGTTCGTTTGTGAAAACTAGCATTTCCAAGTACAGCACTTCTGACGAGTGATCAAATTTTAACCCAAAGTTCTCCAAAATTGCCACATAAAAAAGGCTTGAGGTGCATTAAAACACTACAGTGCTGTGAAAAAGATGCTTGGTGGACACGCAACTCTGATCATTTAAATTTCCCTGATTGGTTTAAAAATAAGAAATTATTGCTGAATTGTGTTTGCTACAAAATGAGAAAAAAAGGGGTATGTGTCATTTGACTTGACATTAAATGTTATTACAGACGACCGAAATGTAAACAGTATACATACACACACACACACACACACACACACACACACATATATAGATATATATATATAGATGCTGCATATCCATAGACTTACACGCACCTGGAACCTAAATTAATTTCATGAAGCATCTTGAATCACTATACATACAATCACTATACATTTTTCATAAAAAACTGTTGCCTCATTGCATTTTCACATGATCATTTCAAAAAAATCATGTTTGTGAGTACACATACACAAAGTCGTCCAAGGTCCACTGCTGTCTCAATGATTACACAAGAATCATGCAAATAGATTTTCTGCCCTTGACTCTCCCCTTCACCACTAACCTCTATCTTTAAAATAAACAAAATTTGAGTAAACATACCTCATACAGTACTTCCACATGAGCCTGCATGTTACACCAGACACTGGAGAGGAAAAGTCCACATTGGCAGAGACCCTCAGACAAGAGGTGGGGCCCAGAAACTGCAACAAGCTGCTCCCAATAGGTCTCCGACTGTTGGATGTATTTACATGAATTCATTAACCTGTTGTGAGAGTGTGTGTATGTTTGAGGGTGGAGTATACGCGCAGACACAGGGTGGATTTTTAACCTGTGTGCATGTGCGTCCGTGTGAGCTCTCAGGCATTCAGATCTGGCTACTGGGTGGCTCTAATGTCTCCTACTCTTATTTCATAAGAGTGAGTGGAAAACTCAGAGTCAGCACACTGGCATGAGAAGAGCCTGTGCTGGAAGCAGATCAGGACACACATCTGCAAACCCAGCTACAGTCTGTCTGTGTGTGTGTGTGTGTGTGTGTGTGTGTGTGTGTACACATGCATGCGTGTGTGTGTGTGTGTACAAAATCAAGTGTGTGTATCGAAGCAAGAACGAGAAAGGTAAAGAGTGCAAGTAAGCAAAGGACTGAGTGCCACAGAAACTGTTTGCTGCACTGATCTGAAAATGGACCTTTGTGGAAAATGTCTGCATTGCTGCATTCCATGTGGGGTGTGTGTGTGTGCACGCACGCACGCACGCATCGTTTCTCTAAGATATTAAAATCAAAATTTGTCGAGTAAAAACGTCATCTGTTTTGGTTCTGATGATTTACTACTTTTTGAACAATACACATTCAGTGCTTAAGGTTGTAGACTTCGATCCTATTATAAAGTATATTAACATGTATATTTTTATTTATTTACATTAATAAAATAAAGAAATAAAAGGTCTTTGTGAACCCACTTGTTGTTTTGGAGGACTAAGTATAGACGTGCAGCATTGGACCTCTTTAATTTGCTCTAAATCCTGATGTTTCTATGTCAGACACACACACACACACACACACACACACTCATCCTGAAAACCACGCACAACACTGAAGACCAAGTACACATGGATGTGTGTAAAATCTAATAGTTTCCAGAGTGCTGTTGAGCTGTCAAAGGGTATAGAACATAACAGCTGCATTTAATGTTGTATGTGGGAGTGTTGCGAACACTGAGACAGAAACCAGTGATGGCTGGAACTAACGTCTCTTAAAACTCCTCGCCTCATCTATTAAAACATTTCTTATTTCAGCTACCTGGTGGATGTTATAATAGCTGCCATTATGCATGTCTCTCATCATGCTTTTTCTCAAAATGTGTTCTTACTGGGCAACCGTTGCAACAATAAATCCCATTAAATAAGGTTCAGCTGTATTTTTGCAAACTATGCTAATATTTTAGGTTTGGGATATGAATAATATGATGTGACACATATCAAACTGTCAGAAATTGTTGATTATTTCCAAATTGGCCTCTAAGCTAATGCCATCCAGTGGACATTATAAACATGCAGTATTTCAACAATGTTATATGATTTAGATAAAAAGAATGACCTGGATCCTTTACAGAGGAAGACTGTGAGGGAAACATTGTTGTCAAGTTAACATACGAATCACAACTAAATAGCTGAGAATCAACGGTGCAATAAAACCTTTTGCATTAGGAACAAATGACCCCACTGCAGCGTGTACATTGTATTGTGGATGCACATTGCATCTCATCGCAGTGTGGTGTGCTTTCCAATTTCAACAGCTGAGGAGCGAAGGTGCTCTCCTGTAGTCAGTGCAACAGCCTGCTGATCACTGACGAAGCGCAGACAAACTGACATAATAAGCTGGCATGGGAAGCTTTACAGCCAATACTCAGTCGCTAAATGAATGTCATGAATGAAGTTGTTTAGGTGTGGAAACAATTAGTGCGACACTAAATGAATGAACTGTTTTTATATTCTATGAATCGTTAAAGTCACCTACCCAGTAAGAATCCTAATTGTTAGCTTTTCCAGTTCCTTCAACAACAACAACAACAAAGAAGAAAGCAAGAAAGGAAATCTGCAGTTTTTCTCTGTTTTGTATTAATGTCAATCAAATTTCTTTACATTTTGGACTGTTGATGAAACCAAATGAGCTGATTAAAAGGCATAATATTGAACTCTGGCAACTTTACTTGTCACATTATTTCTGGATAAACAGATCAGAACAGTCAGAAAACCACCACCCTCGTGTAATTCATCTCCAGTGATACAGGCAGTCACATTACGGTCACCGAAGCGATGGTGCATCAATACATCGGGCTGTGTCAACAATGAAGCAACACCGTGCAGAATAGCTCGGAGTATTCTGGCTTCAGCTGTGTGCTTTCTCATTTCAAAAGGCTCGGCCCCTCTCGTTCCCCTCGGATGTTTCCCGTTTCTCCCTCAGGGTTTGAGATTTCTCAGCACGCCGTTTAACACGCAAATAAAACTCCCCAAGAGCTGTCATTAACGGGAGCGACGGCCATACGTCCGTCAAGAGCAACCACGGCTGTCACTTCATCCCATGCCATCTGCGTGTCCGACCGCTTTTGCGACACCAAGTTGCAGCGGAATTTTAAAAAAAAACAAAAACAACAAAACGACCTCTAGGTTTCTGTGATTTTCATGTCGGATTTCCCCAACAGCACAATCAAGCAGTGGACTGAGCAGCATGCAGTTTACGGTTGGCCAAAAAAAGTCTTTGCAAAGAGCAGCCTGAAATGTAGAAGGGGGCGAAAAAAGTAGGCTAATGCAATTTCAAGAAAGTTTCCCGAACCGTGCGTAAACTGCTGTGAATGAACACACACACACACACACACACACACAAAGATTCACTGCACGCTTCGGAAAACGCAAACGCACTTACTTAATACGAAGTCTCGAGCTGAAGAACTGCAAGGACAGCGCATCTGATGGCCAGCGTGGACGGACACGAGAGGTCCTGCTTCTCCACTTCGCCCTGCTCGGCCCCCGGTAAGATCTCTCTCTGCGTGCGGGATTTTCACATCACTCGATCACTGAATCGGCCCTGTGCATCTTTCTTTCTTGGATTCTGGCTGTTTGTTTTGTGCGCCGCTCACTTCATCATCTGGCCTACTTTCGGGTCCACACGCGCGCGCTGTGCGTAGCCGAGGCAGAGCCAGCGTATGTGTGTGTGTGTGTGTGTGTGTGTGTGTGTTTCAAATGGCGGTGAAGCGCCCTCATCCGCCAACAATCCGACCTACTCCATTATGGCCACAGCGATGACAGCCGGAGAGAAAGACTGCCGGGCCAAACTTCCAAAATAAAAAACCCCCCAGTAAGGAGCCGCCACGCTTTTTTTTTTTTTTTTTTTTGGTAAGAGGCTAAGTTTAAATGAAGTAGCAAATAAACATTTTCAATTTTATTCAGAAATCATAATCAAACTTTTAAACATTAGTGGTTTGGCCATTTTATTAGGCCATTTCCTTTTATAGATCCGCAGTCGTACATGCTAAGAAAAACTTAGAAAATCTAAAATGTCTTTAGAACATATTTAGATGTTAAACCAATGAGTCTGCATACGGACATGTTTGAAGGCTCACGGGGACTTTTTATGTGATTTCCTGAGGACAAAAACGTACACCAACATAATTAGGTGTCTCTGTTTGGACTTGACTGGGCACTATATCCGTTTCCCTTAGTATCTTTTCTTTAAGACAGTAGTGTTTTTGAGTAGGAATAGAGCCTTTTACAGATTCAATCGTTGCATTTTCCATCCTTATTTTTTTTGTTCTTTCCTTAAGGGGGGATTTGCTGTTCATATTACATTCCCTTCGTCTACAGGCTACAGGCCATTTCCCTAAACATGTAGATATGTCAACTGTACATGCAACCTGCATACTATACAAGTACGTAATGTTTCAGAGTGCAAATGACCCTCATTAAGTACCACGCGCTGGGGGACGTGTTTCCAGTAGGAGGGGCTGCCATGTGTACGTGCACGCACACGGCCGGTTGTGTGCACGCGCGATTAAACGTTTACGACGATCGACTGCGCGTTAAGCGGCGTGATCCGAGTGATCGAGGACATTTAAGCATTCAACTTAGCTTAGCTGCTCAACACTGCAAAACTGAACGGGGAAATTAAATGAAACATCCGAGCTGAACACAGTTCCGATCACAGGGAAGTGCGTCCGGACGCACAGTGCGTCTGGAGTGTGCCAAAACGCGCTTTCGGTTATGTCGGGGTCAGGCGCACCTGTGGCGAGTGGGACCCGGACAATCTCTGTAACACCACGTTGCCCGTCACAGACGCAGGTTAACCTGTGTCGTGAGAATAAGGAGCTCCGGGCGATACTTTTGGTCAGATGTTGAAAAGTGGATGACGTGCGCAGCTGTTGCCCTGGTTACCCGGTGTTTTTGGATAGAGACACCTGGCGAGATAGGCAACAGATGGTTTTTAGTGGAAAGAGAAAGTTTTAAGTGATCCAAAAAGATTTTCGTGGAACTCCGAGAACCTTGTTTTAAAAGTGTCTGCCTCCAACGCGCTTATTCATTTTCAATAATAATAAATCATAATAAAAAACGTTGCAGAATAATTAACCATAACCGACTGTGATTATATATATATTTTTTTTTTACAGTCTGGCGCTTGTTGCACGGATCTGCTGTGCGTTAATTGTGGCGTGGCAGTACGCCACATCACTCCGATCAGAGACTGCACGTGGAACAGATAGCCTACCTGCTTCATTCACAGGGCTGTAAATAGAGGCACCGGAGTAAAGGAACGGGAAGCAAAGTAGAGGCTACTAGCCGTTTGTAGCCTCTACTGACGGCTTGTGGATAACAGCGCTGGAAAGAACCATTCTTTATTCAGTTTGGCGATATTTCTCAGAGATTATTTTAAAAAAACTACGGCCCGTGTGGGGGTCACGTGGAGGGTCCACTGGAGAGGTGACGCTATGAGAGGCTCGCCCACAATTTCAGCTGTCAATGCGACCTCAAGAGCCTTAAGTTTAGTGTGGACGGCCCGCCCCGACACGTGAGAGAGAGAGAGAGAGAGAGACACACACCCATGCATCCAGCTGTTGCTGCTGGCTTACAGCTTTTTCTGCTTAAACTGCATCAATGTCTGTTCGCCTGCGTTTACCTTGTGCTTGTTTTTCTATATAGGCCTATTTGACTTCCAATTGAGGTCCATCCCAAGGCAAACATCCATCAGTGTAAATGACAAATGTATTGCAGTATTAAAGCTAAAGCAACAGAAGTGTGCTTGAGTGTGACCGACCTCCCTTTACATGCAACACTACAGTGTGTGCGCTTACACATTATGACGGTCGACCATATGTCAGCATATCAAAGTGAGTTAACCCTTGTTCTCTACACGTTTAGTAGCCTGTAAACACCAAAACGCCCCACTTCAGGAGGATATTCAACATGGTCAGCTTTAAATAGAAGCAGAGACGGAGAGACAAACGTTCTACCAGACAAACAGATGAGGCCTGGCGGCTGTATTTTCTTGACCCAATGGCTTTTTTTTCCTCTCTGGCAATGCACTGTTGACATCATTTGTGATGCAGGGGGAAAGAAATGGAACTGGCCTGTCTGTGTTGAGCGGAGCCATCCTTGTATTTTTATATCCCTGTCCCCTTCTCGTTTACAAGGCCCACAAGTTATGGCCTGGCTTTTCCAAGTCCTCCGGTTGCAGCGCGTGCACATAAAAAACGAGACACCCAGGCTGCTGTCATGTAACACAAATACTGTAAATTAGAACTTGTAGCAGAAGGAAAAGCTACAGCTGAAATACATTTAACGAGGTTTACAAGTTGTGCCATCCTTCAATATGCACAATTACTTTCTATAGCTTGTTTCAAGCAATATTAGGGTTACTCTAATTTGCTGACCTTTCAGCAGACTTCAGACATTCATTACCAAACAGAAAAAACTCTAACGATTAAATGACCCCTGAAAATGTCCATGTAGCAGTCAGTTATGGAACAGGGAGCTCTGATTGGAGGAGAGTGGGGGGCGTCCATTAAATTAGTTCCTTTGCTATGGAATATTCATTCCTGTGATTGTGTGCTTTGAGTCATCATGTGGACTTGCTGTATTGAATGTGACAACAGAACAATGCATCCGGCCCACAGACTGATGCCGCTGCGCCTGCACCGGAGGCCTGAAAACGCTGTTATCTGTCATTATAGCAGGTGTTGTCAGTGGGGTTTTTCTGCATGAACTGGTTTAGCTTGAGACCACTAGCTAGATGATGCGCACCTTCAGTGGTTTCATTTTGAGTGATGCAGAGACAGTGCTTTTTGTCTGCATTGTCCCTCTGCTGTAATCACAACTGTAACATAATAATCCATTTTAAAGGAAAAGGCTGGCGATATTCATTCATTTTTGAATATGAAAAACAATGCATTAGTCTGTCTCTAAATGCTTTCCAACTTCCCCAGTCTGTCTGTGGCTCTCAGACCCAAGCCCATATTTATATTGTACCTTTTACTGAAGATATAAATCTTTTAAAACGGGTCATATAAAGTTTGATTTTGAAAAAGGCTTACTCATTTCCTAAAATGTTCACTGTAGCTTTTAGCAAACATTAGTCAAACTGAAGTAAACCGTGTATTTTTTGGGGGCTATTTTTAAGTGGGTTAAGTGTGCCAGTGAGTATTTACAGCAGGGGGACGGTGTATGCTGGATCAATAAAAAAATACTGCAGTCACGTGTCACCTAGTGAGACATTGTGGCTAATTTGTGTATTTAATAGGTTTTGGGCAGCATTGTCTATACCATCTACATTGCACGTACACAGGCAATAGGATCAACTCATTGTTGTCTGTTTATTTTTTCATGGGATTTGTCAATAATAAGAATAAGAAAAATATATCCTCAGACTTATTTTTTTTCTTTAATGGTTGTTTCACAAGATTGTTTGATCCTCAGTTTCTGAGCCGCCAAGCTTAGCGTAGTTGCTTCAGGCAGCATAAGTCACACAGCCATATTCCCATAATTGATCATTAAAGAGTGCCCCGTGTCATCCCCTTCAAGTCACCTGTAATGCATTTAGTCCGGTGTCACATCTGTGGCCATTCACAACTATGTCAGCACCCTGCTACCTATTGGATTGGGATAAGAGAGAGGAGATGGCTTCAGGGGGAAAACACAAACACACACACACACACACACACACACACACATATATATATATATATAAACAACAACAGCTGCAAATACAAGAACAGATCACTGTGGTCCTGGTTCTTTATCTTATTTATTATGGAGCTTTTGATAAGACTCAAAGTGATTTACAAATACTTCACTATTAACACTTCGGAACCCTAAGCTGTATTAGGAGCCCCTAACCTGCCATATATATGACAGCAGGAGGTAGGTGGGATGGGCGCAGTGAAGTGGGGAGGAAATTGATGTGAATTGGTGAGATTGCATGGGATGCGTAGTGTCAGCATGAGAGCCCCACCATGTGCAAAACAACACAATTAAGAGGGAAGCTTAGCCTAATCAATGAATGCATCATGCAAATCATGTTTTTTTTTCAACGCCTTAATCTCGGCTATTATCGTAGAATACAAATCAGGGACTTAACTCTAATGAAAGGAGGACAGAGTGAAAAGAGTGCTACGAGACAACAGTGAAGAAGGGGGGCCGCGGAAGATGGAGGGGTTGATGTAAAAAGAAGTCTGAGTAAGACTCAGTGGGTTGATGTATATAACTCCGTGAGCAGCGTTTAGAGCCAAGTTCATTCTTTCAAGTCAAACAAATCTTCATTAAATTAATAGCAGTTACTTTGTACTTAACTTTGTATCTATTTGCATCTACTCTACCTCTGCAAAATCAACTGACATAAATGCAGTTCAATACACCACCACAAACTACAGCCTCAGCAAGCACAGATACATTTTCAACAGATACGTAATATATTATACAAGGAAACGATAAGTTATTTTAGATTAATATAGATTTATATTTTACAGGTGTTTCTTTTAGTGTGTCCACCCCACCTATGTATTATGTATGTGTTTTTAATTAATATGTACTCAACACCAAGCATGTTTTGATTTCATTTTTTGCAATCATAGTACCTGGCAAATATGGTTCTCCAAATTCAATATTTGACTTATTCTACACATACTGAAAAGCTGTACGTAGACCAACTTAAAAAAGGCCATTGCTGGCATAAAATGAGATACTATACATGTCCAACAGCAAGAAAAGTTGCATTGAGCAGGGAAAGCCTCCAGGAATATATAGGAAATACCTCTGCCAGAACATTCTTCATATTACATAAGTATAATTTTTTTAATATTGCCTTAGGCTGTTTAAGAGCGCTATAAACTGAACTGCATTAAATTCTGTTTCACACACACAGTTGAATACAGAATTGATAATCAAAAAAGCAATTGGGTGGAAAGCGTTCCCTCTTTTTCACGCTAACATTTCATAATATGGTAACATGCTTCAGCTGTCCTCATAATGTTGTGGACTTCTTGCGACTTCTCGGGTCGGTAAAGGATTCTTCCTCCTGACATCATATTCCAGAGGCCCCTTTTGACTGTTGAAGACAAGAGGCAGCTGGAGGCCTGGGACTCATTCACCCTTCCAAAACATGGCCCAGGAACCTCCCCCACCAAAATGTAGGGACATGTGCTAATGGTTCACAGTCTGCAGTCTAAATAAACAGACCTTGAAAATATCCTATCCAAGCAAGTTCCAGCCATGCATCCAGCACATCCTGGCCGCACATCCAACCTAACATCATAAATACAGCTTATTTCCTTTAGACTGTATTCACATAAAACTATTTCATCTCCAGACCACGTCTCCTTCACTTCTTCATTCATTCATTCAGACTGTAATCCACTATGACAGTGCCAGTCCTTATTTTGCGGCAGGTCTCTATCTACGCTGGCTCCATCAGGGTCACAGAGCAATAACAAAGTATTAAGCAATGTGTCTCCCCACATAACTGCTCTATAAACAGGTTCCCATTGACAGCCTGTGTAAGCAGGCACACTCACATAGGCACACACACACATACAATGAAGGTAAATTGCTGCGGAGCGAGGACCAAAGAGACAGACGTCCTGTTTACAGAGAACAGAGAGGTGTGTTGAGTTGAAACGTCAGATTCTGTCTGTCTGTCTCTCTCCCTCTCTCAGAACCAGACACACATATCGTGCACACACACACACACACATTCTCCTCCATGATTTCTCTTCAAATTTCGCCAGGGTAAAAAAAAGAATCAATCTTTGCTTCGGCAGTATTCAGCTCAGCTTAATGCACCTAAATTGCACCAATCATGGTCCTATTCCAAATCTGTATGTCTATGAAAATGATTGTTGAGACTAAGGAACCCTTTGATGGAAGGGCTGCTGGGGGGGTGGGGAGTTAGACGGACATCCTTTTACCAAAGATTTGTGGTTACCTAGGGGACTAGAACAAAAGCATCAGTGAAGCACATTATCTTGTCATCTGTACATGCTGCCATTAGAGCACGTGAACACTGCCGTCATGGACTTGGAATATGAAACAGGTGGTAATCACAGTGGCCAAACACAACTTTAACACATTAGGAGAGACGTGATTATTTCACATCAAGTGCTACAACTGCACTTGTATTCATTCAGTTTTAGAAAATCAACACATGCAACAGTGTTACTGAATTATTTTCAGTCCATGTGTTTCTAAAATGACTAACTAAGAATGTCTAAATATGGCCTTGTACCTCCATTGTAATACAGCAGAATTCAGTGTATTTTCCATGCTTGCAAAAAGCCACGTATGCCGATAGATTTTCAGATCCTTTTAGAATTGTACATCTGAATCATCTACAGCAGAACGCTTTACATAAAGTCTTTAAGGCATGGAAATGTGTTCTCCTGCTGTGATTATTCCAAAACGGTTTGAAGATTACTTCTCACATTTCACATCTCTATGGCCACGGAAGCCTTTACATTTGCTAGTCAAACGTTCCTTTAAAATGTACCTGGCTTGCCTGTAATTGGTGGTTATTGAACGTTTAATATATTCTTAGTTTGCCAGGATTTTTCTATTAGTCATACATATTATAAAACTACTTTCAACTTCTTTAAAATGTAAAATAAAGAAAATATGTATATTAAAAGGCAGATAGAAAGGCAGAGAATTCAGCACTGAATCACACAGGTACTTGTAGCGCACCCTGGTGGCCGAAAATGCATATTCTTCCATGCTTGCTGACATGCTGATGTGGATTCAACTTTTCATGCCAGGGATGACCTAAGAGAAAACTGTGGCACATTACTTAACTGAGTAGAAAGGAAAAAGATCCACTGTTCACTTTAAACTTGTGAATATGTGCACGAGATAGAAAGAAGAGCAAGGAAAAGAAAAGAGAGAAGACAGGAAACATGACTCATATGCAATAGTTTTGTCATTGTAATTAACAGCAGTTTACTGGTTATTTAAGGAACACTTGACAGTGAGTTATTGTTGTAAAAGACTGAAAAAGTTACTTAAAACCTGTCATTCTGAAGCCATCTGTAAAAGAAAGTAATCTTGCAAAAAGATTCAGCATTTATCAAAAGGAAACATTTCTTAATTGCATAAACATAAAATACAGTAAATACATTAAATTGATTGTATTATAGTTTAGCTCTAAAAATCATACCTTCACAGTATGAGTGTCTGAAAAGCTGACTTTTTGCAGGAAGGTTGTTGACACACACTCTTAAATTTAAAAATGTGTGGTTTGGGAGTCAAGGAACAAGTAGTGTTCTTAGCAAACAAATAATACATTCCAAAAAAAAAATCCCATTTTAAACCAAACCTGATTAGTTAGCAGCTCACCAATTGTAAACCAGTGTCATGATATTAAGAAAGGTATTTATTATCCTGCTGCTCCATAGAACTTAGTGTTCAATAAACCAGTCTGTGGGGTTACTGTGAAGCTCCCAGATGTTTGTATAACTTTCTACCCGGCTGTAACGCCTTCATGTGGCTCATTCTGTAAATAAGAACAGGGTGTCTGTCACTTCTCCCAGATGAATAATAGTTAGAAATCCATCCGTTCTGCGGCTCATCCTGAGACATCCAGTGCACATGTGGTATACATTACTCAGGAAATGCCGTAGTGTGTCTCTGCGTCAAGATGAGGCAGCAATCAGGTCTGCGGTTTTAATTCGTCTGGCTGCAGCAGGAGTTAGGTAACTAGCTACCATAGAGCTTGACTCCAGAACATCTCAGCAACCAGGAAATGCCATCCAGAAGACCTGACAGGGATTCTGCTACTGTATCTTGTACCTGAAGAAGAGAGAGAAACACCAACGCAGGTTGAAAACCTCTTCAAAGTGACACTCTATAAATGTAGTGGAAGCCTTTCAGCTGATCAAATCTCAGAATTACCATCCAGGGGTTAGCCAGTTGTGGTAGGCTGAGTGCCTTTGCCATGTCAACACAGGGAGTTCGAAACCTGGCTCTATTTCTGCTGGTAACAGCTGGCGGGCCGGTTGTCCTGACTGCTTCCGGTTCTTCTCTGGAGACACAGGAGAGCACCAGCAGAGGCCTGGATTCTGATCCCTGGCCCGAACTCAGCATAGCCCGAATCTGAGCCACCTCGGACTCCCCCTCACCTACTGAAGACATGTTTTTCGCATGCAAATGTTTTGTGCTGATGATTTAAATGAAAACTACCAACACGTGTGATGTGATATGGTGGTGGCAGAGGAAAGAGAAAGCTGCAAATAGAAAGGTCATCTTGTCTCACCTCGCCCAGGCTCTGCATTGGCTACATAGATGAAACCATCCACCACCTGGCACACTTGCTGGACCTGAGGAGAAGGGCTGTAGACTGGACGGCCTGAGTCATCTGTTTCTTCAAAAGTAAAAAGTTTACTACTGTTGCTCTGCTGCTGCCCTCTAGCGCTTTCCCTCTCTGCCCTGCAAACACAAACACACAAAGTTGAATGACAGCAGGCGTGCTAAAAGAAATATGCAGAAACACAATTGCAACTAATATGGCAACTTCAAAATATAAAGTTCTTACTTATTGGTTGAGTACAGAGTCAGGATATTAAATTTGTGTTGGTTGTTGAACATGTAACTGATCCCCGAGCCGATACCTAGAATTTTTAAAAAAAGTTGACATTGGTTTGGCTTTATTCTAAGGGTAACGTGGCTGATACTGATAGAACAAATCTGGGCCAATACTGTCACCTAGTGGTGGGCAAATAAACCTACAGCAAGTTAGATGACGTGCTTTTCGTCAATAATGTGTCTCCTGAATGACTCTGTGTGACTGAAATGCATAAATGTAATATTTGACCTGTCAGCTTAAGAAGATGCTGGACTTTAAAACTGATTTTGGGGTTGTCACTATGAGAAGCGCATCCTTCATCTTCAATCTTATCTCACCATTTATCTGTCTGTGTGGAATGCCAGACACAGGAAGCACATCTGGGGCATGCATGAGCCTCGTAACTAAAGAGACAGCCAGCTGCTCCATGCCAGGGCCAAACATGGCATAACGTGGTTCAGGCGAAGACACCAGAGACTGAAGAAATGAGGTCACAACCTCATATGCCGGCCGTGAAGGAAGCCATTGCTGTCTGCAGGATGGGCAGCCCTTCAGGTATCTGTTGAGACAAAAAAGTTTAGTAACTAATTCAGTTCGTAACTAATTGTTACCAACTGACCTTGATACAGGACAACAGAAAAAGATACCCACTCTGACATGTAGTCAAATTTCAATTCTATCCATTTGTCTTCCCCCTCTTCTCTATTGTCCAGGTTCTCATCTTCATTGATTAGCGGTACATCCAACATCTCAAGTTGGGGCATAGTCACATGATCAATGGAGGGCCAGTATGGCATGTCCCTGAGCAAGAAGTATCTCCACAGTACTGGATCTCTAACCATGGCCCTCCAGTACCGACTGGTGGCTCCCAGGCTGCAGATATCCACAGGAGACAGTAAGGTCATGATCAGGAACTGTACGTCCACCTGAAGGAGGGAGGATATCATTTGATGATGATGATGATGATGTTCCCCTATTGTTTAAGGCCATTAACAAGTGATGTACAATATTCTGGTAGGTCCCCACATGACAAGCTGGATGCAGTGTTTTTTTTTATTCTGTGCCCATGAGTTTCAGTTCCAATTTACTACCTAGTCTGAAAAGAAATCTGTAAAATAGATAAAGACTAAGGGTTGGAAAAGAAAAAGAAAACACACATAAACCCCCATAAGAGACCCAACAACTAGGTAAGAGTTGGAGACAGGGAGGACAATCAGTTACACCAACAAATCTATTATCAATGAAATGCAAAAAAGGTCAAATATATGTTTTGGTCCTTGCATATCCAAAAATGTCACTCTCAGCTGGTGAGTATATAGTATACAAAGACGGAACTTAGTGGCAAAAAAGCCTGAGATTTTTATTATTGTCATTGTTGTTTTGCTAAGAGTACATACAAATGATCAGAAAGGTGTACTTAAAGTATCAGAAGTCAAAATATTAATTATACAGGCAGAATGTCCCCTTTCTGTTATTATACTATATCATTGAATATTACTGATGCAATAACGTGTAAGCAGCATTTCAATATTGTAGCTGCTAAAAAGTGGGGTAGTTCAATACATAGTATTATATAAGCTGGTCATATGTTTTGTTAAATATCAGAATCTGCAAGTGTAAGATATGTAGATGTAGTAATATAGGCCTACAACACATCCCTCTGAAAAGGAGTAAAAACAAGAAGTAAGATAGTCAAGTAAAGCACAAATTCTGTTCTTGAATACACTGCTTAAAATGTGTTTCATTTTACTACTTGACTCACTTACTATTGTCAATATATATTTCATCATTCACCCCTTTCATCCTGTCCATTTTAAATTTTCGTTCAAATGTTTTGACATCTAGGCTCGTAAAAGAGTCGATCTTATACAAATGTTTTATTATTCCCACCTGGCCGATTGTCCTACCTCGGCGAATGTGGTGTGTAAACATAAGAAAAGGTTATTTTGGACCGTCAAATCAATGAAAGATTAGCATTTGTCTCACCGGTAAACTATCCAAAAATCCCGTTTGAGGTTCTTCTTCCGTGTCTACAACAGGCGTCAAATCTTGGACAACTGTCCCATTATTTGGAAAATATCTGTCTCTGAACCGTCTGAGGCTGCGGATCACTACAGACTCGCTGAGGTGCGGCGTCTTTCCTGCCATGACTTCAAAAGTGAGCGAACATATGCGAATAAGTAGTAATACACACTAATATAGAGCTATGTATCAAGACATCAAGAATTGACCTTTCAACTATCACACTTCCTTGTTGCTGGCAGCAACAGTGCATTGTGGGCATTGTAGTTCTAAAATAAAAACGGCAAGGTGAAGGTGAATCTGCAAATTTCAGTTGTGACGCAAAATACACGTGTTTTTCTTAAAACGCGCGTTTATTGTCAACGAGGACATTAAAAAAAGAAAATGATTTTCGTCCAAACACAGATTCTCTATTAATAGTTATACTATCAAGATTATTAAAGTGGCAGAAAAATGGAACTTGCAACTGATGGGAATACAAGTGGCGCATTACAAAGCTGGTACGGACAAATCTGAACATACTTCAAATGGTCATGAATACAGCATTGTCAAACAGTTTTATAACACCTTTCTTTGCCTTTAGTGTGTATGTTTTATACACACATACATATATAATGTGTATGCAATTATAATATATTAAAAGCATAACAAAATGGCAACAAAACAATAAATAAAATGTTACTGTGCAATGTCTTATTTCCAGCTGGATTATCTTCAAACTTGTAACAATCTTAAAAAATGAAGAAAAGAAAAAAAAAAAGGTCAATTTTATTAATTACCTTTTTATATTCATATTAATGTTATTAAAACACATTCTCAGAGCAAAATGAGTGCCCAGTCAACAGTCTGGAATCAGGATGATAACTGCTTTTTCAGCAGGACAGGGCAAAAAGATTAATTCAAAAGCCTCCTCTCTGCAGCCCCTGCCAGTTTTACACCACCTATCTCATACTTTCTAACCTCTCAGTCACCTGCTTTGGCCTGGGCCGTTTGGCATGGGATGAGGTTGCCTGTAGACACTGATCCAAAGACTCTTTTCTTCACATACACTTTCTCCCCATGCCTCTCCTTAACCTTCCACAACATTACACCCCAACTGGTGGGTCTCATTTTTATTTGGGGTTGACACACATTTGAATACTGAACTTAGATCTGTGCCTGGGGGCAACTTCAACACAGGAGCAGCTTGGTTCACTGTAAGATACTAAGGATTTCCTTGGCATTCTCCGTGTTCCAGCCCTGGCCCTGCAGAGGGCCCTCACAGGCAAGCACGTATTTGTTGAGGATCTGTGTGCCAATGTCCCGAAACTGGAGGCGATCTTCTTTGCGATCCATAGTGTCAGCGCTACAGTCCTCGTACTTGACTGCCCAGAAACACATTTCCCCGATGTACATCATCGTCAACAGGTGTGTGTCTGAGAAGATTCCTGGCCAAAAACATAAGCAAGGAGTGAGTATGATCAAATGATCCTGTTGAATTTTCTCTAACTGGACCTAAGCTGCAGCAACAGTTTTTGCTATTCAAAGATAACTGATGTTTACCTTCAGATAGGAAGCTTGCTGTAGCAGTGTCATGGAGCACCACCCCATCGTTGAGCTTCACAGAGTTTCTCACCTGCAGCATCCGCATCAGGTAGCGCACCCCTTCCTGAATACACTGGATAAAAATATCATCGGTCAGATGAGCATTAGGGATATATCAGAAAATACCAACTAAAATCTTTGAATACTAAACTACTGTTTTCAACCCCAAAAAAGTACATGTGTTTGGCAGAATCAGTCGAGCCCACATCTGTTTATAAAAAAATAAAACAATTAGCTGAATGTACTAAGATCTTTTCAGTTCGGTACCTTAAGGAATGTGTCCTTGTTTTTCTTGATCCACTGTTTTCGTTGATGAAGAGTGTGGCAGTACATGTACAGCAGAGCTCCACGTCTCCAATAGAGGCATTCTAACAGCTCTAGGCCCAACACAGACTGCACCTATCACAGACAAAAAGACTTGATAGTGCTGAAACACAATGGCATGCCAGTAACATACTGACCTCTTGTAAAGTACACAAAAATGTTTTCTCAGTGTGCAATACATTTTTTATGAACCCAATAGTGTTTACATCTTTTTTTAATTCCCATTCACAGCTGTTTTCCTCTCAGATATTGAATTATACATTGCAAGGCACTTAGTTATGTTTTCACTCATCTTGAGATAACGCCAAGCACCTTCTTGGTCAAATGGAGTACAAAATAATTTTGACACACACATATACATACTTCTTGTGCTGGTGCTAGCCTCCCTGCCAAAACTTCTGGCTCGGTCAGGTCTTGCAGCAGCTGCTGGATTTTAAATGGTGAACAGTCCTCGGGGAACTCCTGGTCCACCAGTTTATTCTCTTCATAAAACGTGATGTCGAGGATAACCTAAATGATGAAAAACAAATATATACCCACACCCAACATTGAATACAATGTGCAAGAAAATGAAGAAAAAGGTTACAAAAATCTGTTAACGTCATCAGAAACAATGACCTCCCTCTTCTCACTAAAATATTGAGTTAGTCATTAATAAAGGCATGTCAAATCAGGAATTCAACTAATAATATGCCTTCCAGGGAAGTGGTAGCCACAGCTGTAGCCTCATCTACTAAACCCTTTCCCAAAAGCAAACTTGAGATCCAAGTGTCCTCACTAAAAGTCAATTAACCTTTACAAAATATGTGTAGTGTTCAGTAGCAATCACTTCCTTGATTACTAGTAACTTGACACTAAAAACCCAGTTGAACCTTTTCAGTCAGGGTTTAGACCACTCCACATCACCAATGCCACCTTAACCAAGGTGGTTAACAATCTACACAACAACCACTGACTCCAGCACACCCTTGGTTTTAACTGTCCTCGATCTAAGCATCCCTTAAGGCTACCAAGTAAAGTAACTTGATTCGCAGTTTGGACATATATTTTCACTGCTACATTCTTAAAGCCATGATGGTGGTTTCCAAAATGTAAAGATTACCCCTGTTGGTGAATGTATAGTATATCACTTTCAAGTCAACGGCTAAATTCAGGGGCCTCTGCAGGGCTGACGTTTATAGGGGTAAAACGAAAAAAATAACCCACAGCAAAATTGGTATTTGATAAAGTATTTGTGCCATTTATCAGGTAAAACTGTTGAGCATTTGCTAGGTGTGCGTTCTCAAATTTGAGGATGCTTTTCTTTTTTTTTATATAACAATACACAATGAAATACCTTTGTGTTTTGGATGGGGAAAGTAAGATAAGTGAGAAAGTGGGGCATATTTTATAAACGAAATATTTATTTGAAAAGAGTATGGTATCAATTGCTAATGGAAATAAATCATTTATTATAATGACGTACCTGTGTGTAATCCTGGAGCACCTTTGAAAGGTTGCTACTCTCCGCTCCTTGTCTGTAATAGTTTTTCAACTTGTCTAGTATGGCAGAGGCATTCTGTAAATAGTCATCATCTATGGAAGAACAATATGTTAACATATTACCAATTACAAATATAAAGTTTATGCAAAACAATTCGACCGATGCTAACATAGAACACGTTTTAACGTTACAAAGTCAAAAGCAATGTGACTATCCGACCACAAAGTATTTGATGTTTTCAAGCGTTTGATAATGTTGACATGTAATGACAAATATACAAAAGTACAATTTAACATAAAATAATGGCAACGTTACTTCGACAATTTACTCTCAACTCTGGTTTATTTAGTATTATGCAGCATCATGTTTCATGGCCAGCTAACGTTAAACGTTTGTCAACAATAAAGCATTTTAGCTGACGTTAGCGAACGTACGCTAGCCGTTAACTCGAACACCCAGATATTAAAAAAACAAGGACCGGTCAGTGAGCAAACGTCGCTATAACGTTACTACGTTAACATTTTATCGCCTGTTAGTTAACTGTAGGGTGCGCATTATTTGTCAACAGAAACATTTTCATCAGACATTAGCTGTTGTTATGGTTGCAAGCTATGTTAGATAACGTTAGCTAGCTTGCTAGTTGGCTAATAAACTGAACAAGAATGTTAGCCACGCATACGAGGTGCCAAGAATGGCCACAAAACAAAAAAAGGATTAACAACGTCTTATCGATACCTTGCTTTTCAGCTCTCAGACTAGAACACTTGATGTCTAACTCAAATATCCTTCGCTCCAACTCGAAACCTTGTCGCCTGTACTCGTCGGCCATGACTAAAGTATTCGTCACGTGAGCCAGGGATTACTCACGTGCTCGTTGCGTGCGCGCGCGCCTGTGGTAGGTATAAAAACAAAGTGTACAGTTTCATTATCACTATAACTTACTGCATTGTTTCTTCTACCCTTGAGTTTTGAAATAACGTTATTGATAAAGCATCTTGATTTACGTCGAGTACTTTGTGGTAGCGTAGTGGCGGTGAAAGGGTTAAATTTAAATTAGCTTGCCGAGCCTCTCTGCCACCCCTCCTCCCCGCGCTAGTCCAGCCCATTGAGACACCAGCCGCCAATGTCACCGTAGCGCAGGTTTTAGGTGTCTGGGCTAGCAGTGCTAGTAGCCACATTTACGTATTACAGCTTTCATCATTTGTCGTCCTCCGGCTGGTGCTCTCACTCTGCTCCTCGGTTTAGCACGTACCCCTTGTGTGGCTTCAAAACATGGCGGCCCTCAAAGCATTGTGCAGAGCGGAGAATGTATTCTTCAAAAACCTCTCAGGTCCCTGCAGAATCAAATTAAACTTGGCACATCTCCACTTGAGCAAGGTCGGTATTTAAACGGTAACGGCAATTTAGCTAGTTGTGGGGATATCTAGGTTGAAATCAGGCGGCTGCAAATGGCTGGGCAAGATTAAAAGGTCATAATATTTTGAAGATTGTATTCCATTTGTCATCCAATATTTCGAAACTACGTCAATTTAGTTAGTAACATACCAATCTTCGCATATTCTTTTTTTTGTTTTATTTGTCAATGATATCGTGAACTGACTTCAAGCTACTGGTTAACCGCGCGGGGATTGTCTATTTTTGTCAACACATTTTGCAACCATATTACAATTTGTTGATAACAATTAATTCTACTAACAATTTTACTGATACAACATTTTTAGTTGATCATTTGAGCTCATGTGTCAGTGCATGGATCGATGACTTAAAACACATTATATACATTTGTCACCTCCACAGCTTGACATGCAGCATAGTTTTTACGTCCACTGTCAATGTGCCTGCGTGTTGTAGGTGAACTGAGGAAGTGCTTGCATAATTCACCCCAACCAGCATAGCCCTACACACAAACTCATTACAATATTTCCATCATGCTTCTTTTTGTCAGTTCCTATAGTCTGGACATTTTAATCTCCCAGAAAGCAATGCGATGTCTGCGATTAGAACTAATGAGCGAGGAAGATTTAGAAAATGCTCAAGTGAACATGGCCCCTTGGAGGAGTGGCAGAAGGGTTTCACAATCTGAGCAGTGGTCTCTAACATTTGGTGCAATATGATGGATGAACAAATCAATCAACAGTGTACTGTTGACAGTAACGTTTTGTTGAAGTCTGATTAGTGAAGACGGATACATTGTGGATTGTGGATGGAGGAACAAAAGGAACATTATAGATATTGTCAAAATTCACCTTGGAGACCTCAAAATGTATTTGCAGGTGATACACTAACTTGAAACTTTAGGCCAGTTGTAAACGATCTGGACGACAGTAAGAACTGGCTTTTAGGTTGATGACAGCTTTATGCCTTTCTTATTTCTTCATACAGAACAGATATTAAAATGTCTTAAGTGTCTCAAGTAAGCAATATTGCAGAACGTGGTGTGTATATTCACTTTGTGTGAAGATAATGGAAAGTGATGACATCACAAAGCAGTCAGACATCACACACAAAGTGTAAAATGTCAGTATTACTGACCATCCCTGATGGTTTCAATTTGTTGTTGCCCCTCTGTTAAATTAATGGTGTCAAATTACAGCTTCAATTTGAGTTGTTTAGTGCTGAATCAAAGGCTTTTAAATTTGAGTCCTCCGCTAACTGTGTTGGGTCGGGACTCTTGGCTGTGGGCTGCCCTAAATCTCCGCTCCTTTTGTTGTAGGATTTGTTCCGCAGTTTTGCTTATCTTTCCCTTTCTTAACTGAACAAACTGGATAAGCCATTGGAACTGTACAAACACATTAGCTGTCCTCGGGCATCTGGCCATTTTTTTTTTTAAACTAGCAATGTTTTACATTTTTAAGCATTATACTGAGAATCACTTAGAGTAAGTTTCTGTTACTGATGGGGATCGTTTTGAAAAATAAAGTAGGCTAACATGTTTTGCTCTTTTTTATGTTCTGCTTTTTACAGACCTGCGGCTGTTACTTTTCTACCTCAAGCCAGAGAAGTTCAAAGTTTTACTCTGATCCTACAGAGGCAGTGAAAGATATCCCAAATGGAGCTACTATTCTGGTGGGAGGTAAGATAAATATATATGTATATGTAGTACTTTCACAAACAGGTTCCAAGATCGTAGGGTGGTTACATACACACCTCAATGACAGCAAATTACCGTGTTAACTGATGAAAAGTACAAAAAAACACATTCAACAATTTACGTGCAACGGCGTCTTTACAGCAAATCGAGCTTGACCTCTGCGTAGCACGGTGGTTGGTTAGAATTCACACAAATTCCACAGCTCATATTTATAGTCAAGTTCGAAGCAACATTTTCCACTGTCTGAGGGCGGAAAAAAAACAAACAGAAATCTGCCTCAATCTCTGCCTCAATCGGTGTAATATTTGAAATGACACCACGGGACTAGAATTACCTGGGGCATGATCCAAGGTTCATCATGTTATTGGACAGATGGAGATCTCCATCTGTTTGTTTGTTTTTTCTCTGTACAAATATGCAATATCCCTTATCTACTAGGTGAAAGTTCCACCTTAAATAATCACATTTCACCCTTTGCAGTGAATCCTTGGTTGCTATTTATTATGCATTACTTTCTTTGTTTTCTTTTTTTTTTTATGTGTTTCCCCACAGGCTTTGGTTTATGTGGTATCCCAGAGAATCTTATCAACAGCTTACTGAAGACCGGCGTTAAGGGTATCACCGCAGTCAGCAACAATGCAGGGTAAGTGTGTGTGGAGGGGTGGAACCATGTGCGTACACATACACGCTTGATTTTGTTATTGATATATTTCCCCCAAAACATCAAAGTCCTGCTTATTTTCCTCTTGCAAATCATAGCAGGGGCTGTCAAAAACAGGAGTCAGTGAGTGAGACTCATCCTGGCCCCCGTCACTCCCTCCCGTGTAGCTCTTTAGCTCGTGAACGGGGAGTGTTGATTGGACTCATAAAGGAGCCTTTCGTTTTAATCTTCTTTAAAGACCTGTTTTAAACTTATATTGGAGAGGTGTTGGTCACCTTGTAGCTGTATCTTCAAACAGGCTGTGTTGCCCTGGATAAGTTATTAGAGTTGCAGGCACAAGGAAAAGGTGCGTTGCAGTGGTCAGGTGATATAGTGTGGGATTTGTGTCTTTGCTCTCAGTGGGATAGAATAGGAATACTTACAGAGGTTTCACTTCTGTCAGCTGCTGACCTCACTGTCCTTTATTATTTTCTGTCTTTTTATTGCATACCTTGATGTGCAGTATCCCAAACTAGAGATGTAGTAATTTATTCTGCTAAACGCTAGGTTCATTGGTCAACATTTTATGAACAGTTTTTATTTTATTTTAGAAAATTATTTATTTTTAAGGGAAGATAGATACAGATGGAGGCAGCCTTCATATAAGGTTAATGTTTTTAATTCTAGATCAGTATGAGTACAAACTAAACCTTAGCATAGCCTTAAGTGTTATTACCATGTAAGCCTGAAGAGTACATTTCTCTGTAGAAAGCGGTGCAATGTTTTAAATGTCTCAGAAACATAATTCAAGACTTAAATGCACAATACACTGGCAACTGACCTTTTCATTGTTCGGCATAATGCCTAATGATGTCTCTCTTGCAGACTTGGAAACCGTCCTTGTCTTGTCAGTTGACATGTTACAGTCCTTTTCCGTAATTGAATCCCGTTGTGCCGCCACACAGTAAACATAGTTTTATCTGAATTGTTTACATAGCAACACTGAAACTTGAGACAGTGACCAAAAACCTGATCGTATCTACTTAAATATTAAACCGATTCTGCAAAAATCACGGTTTTCTCTCAAAATCATGCAGCTTTCAACACCACACACACACACACACACAATTTGTTGTTTGTTACACTCTTAGTAACTACATTCTTTTATTTTTAAATTGAAAGCACTGACTTACAAGAATCTAACATTGTAACCTACATTTAGGTTGCTGGTGCAAACTCTAATTGCTGACCTTTTTGAGTTTTGTGTGTTCAGCTTGTCTTTTGGGGAAATTGCACTGTGCATGCACCACAAATGAGTACCTGTTTTGCTGTAGGACGATGAAAATGGCTTCAAAGTCTAACACAGATTGTTTGAATACATTTATTTGTGCCAGTTGTTATTTTAGCCCCCCCCCAAAAAAAAAAATGCCTATGAAGTGTGTTAGTGTGCATCACAGAGGCTGCTCTTCACTAGACTTTTCTCTCGGACTTTGATTTTTAGTGAATATTGATTCTTGGAACAGGTACTCAAAATGTTTGCTCGAGCCATTGAGAAATCCTTGCTCCCCTAAATTCTCTCCCTCCGTAGACATTAAATTATTGGGGAAGATTGTAACCACTTGAAAATAGTGGCCTTATTGTCTGTTAGTTAGTGGAACTTCTTATGCGTATTACAGTCTTACATGCAGTCTACATGTTTTAATTAGTGGGAACTATTGTCCTGTTGCGAGTAAATGCCTTCCTTTGAGTTTCTTTGTAAATACTGGTTTGACTGGGGCTTATAGACAGAGACAGGGATCCGTCCGGCTTATATTGCAACTAGGGGGCGAGAGTTGAAAAGTGGGAGTTACACTGACGTTACCAGGAATGTGTTGCTTATGACTGTCATTGATTAGTCTTGTTTTCTTTTATCTACCAGGCCTGTGTACTGTGTATCCACCGTTTTCGTGGTCACATCTGAATCGTGTTTACATTTCCTGGCTCTGCAGGGAAGAGGGCTGGAAGGGGCAAGAAATAGTTATGTAACATTTTAATTTTAGAGACAAGATTCCTAAAGCTGAAAACTCCCCTTCCTCTTATTGCTTGCCTGAATGGATTGTTGATCCTCTTCAGTGAAATCTTCCAAACAAGTAAAGTACTTGTATTATCTCAGAAATAAGAAGTAATGCAAACATGATAATGGAGAGGGCATTCTTTAGTGCTATTAACACTTTAATATTAACACAATTTCTCTCAGTACAGACTATTATCTAAATTGTAGTGCAGGTGTGTTTACTGGAAGTAAAAATAAGAAATACAATGTTTTAAGTTATGCTAATTGAAGTCTTTTCCTTAATGATCTCACATGCATCTATAGAAATAGTGGAATTTGTTTGATGTTTTGGCCTACTGGGAAGATTGAATGCTGGTATGAATAAAGGAAAGTGTTTCCACTCATCAGGAAAGATTGTGAACGCTGTTTATACAATAGACACTTGACCTATTTTTGGTCGCAATGAGAGGCAAGTTTATTTTCCGTTTTTGAATTGCTGCCTGGTCGCTGTATCATTTACACAATTTTTTTTATAGTTGGACGATCGCATCCTAAAATGTGGTTTGTGTCATTTTGTCTCTATACAGTAATGATTAACAATACCCTAAGGTAGTGATGCAGCTTTATATTTATTTTTTAATCAGCTGCTTCAGGAATGATCACAACATGTTAGTGTTATAGTCCAACCTGCCAAACCCTTTTCCGTAGACTGCCCTTTGATGTCCTATGACTCTAGTGGTGTGTGTAACAGTGTGACACAGGCATCTGTTTTTGGTTTCCGAGTGCACACGGCCTAGATATCTTGTCAGCTGACGTGAGGTTAGAGGTATGGAAAAAGCAATAGTTCCTGTTTTTTCACTGGAGCAGAGACAGAGCAGCAATGCTATCTGTGGATACATGCTTTTACCTTAACATACAACAATTATTTTTTCTAAATGATTATGTTGGTGTTTGGAATTGGCTGGAGTTGATTATTGTTCTCAGAGGAATATTACTTATCTGACAGAGGGGGAAATATAAGACGATATAAAGATTTGCATTTATCACAAGACAAAACCCCGTTTAAAACAACATTACATGTTTTATAAATATTTATGAACCATGCCTTCATAGGTTAATGACTGATCAGCCACACAGTAGTCAGTCCTGTCATAGCTACTGACCCATTTTATGAGTATTTCATCAACCCTAGTAACACAATAACTTCCTTTGGTCACAGAAAGTTAGAAGTGAGTACTCACAGTACTATGTTTTAGGAATTAGTCTTTCTTGGTGTCAAATCATGATGGTTTTGTCCCGGTTAGATGGTGACCATGTGGAGCAGGTGTAACCCGGACCTGAGAGACCAAGAGAAGTGTCACAGCTTTATTGAAGTGCAGTTTGCAGTTTGTAACCCTTCTAATAACATCTTTTTTTAGTGATTCAAAAAGAAATTCTGGGCAGGCGTCCCAAGCGATAAACAAAGAGATGCTCACAAATGACAAATGCTACTCTTGGCCCTGCAGCTGTGTTTGGTCTCATGAGCGTTCATTACGGCTGTGGGGGGCCTGTGCTTTGCCTGCCTTTTAAGATTACAATAAGGAGTCGTACCACATGGTTTGGCCCAGTTACAACCTCGAATAACCTCTCTTGGGATTTATGGTAATGTCAACTACTGTATGTTACAGATTGTAGAAGGTTAGGATATTCAAAGACCAAGAGACAAAGTGCAGGGACAAGTGAGACTTTAGAAGTGAAGGGAACTGCATTGAGTTAACGTGGACTACAGAAAATATATTTGAATTTAAAAGTCAAAACAAAATGCCTAAATTGATTACAAATATGAAACACAAAGTACTTAATTGAGTATTTCCACCATTTAAGGCATTTTGTAGTAAAGGCACCTTTGTTTATATATGAGCTTTGCACACAAATTAATATTTTTTTTCCTAAGAAAATTCTGAAAATATGACTCTTAAACCTAGACTCTAAAGCCTAATTGAACTCTTTTTAAAATGTCATAATACTGTGTGAATGTTTTTCTTCAGAGTGGATAACTTTGGTCTGGGCCTGCTGCTCCAAACTAAGCAGATCAAGAGGATGATCTCTTCATATGTCGGGGAGAATGCAGAGTTTGAGCGACAGTATCTGGCAGGGGAGTTGGAAGTGGAACTGACGCCACAGGTTGGTCAAAAAGCACATGGAAAGGTTCATACACGAATTTGTGCACATCAAATCGAAACCCACAAAGGAAAACACACATTCACAAACCAAATTTGCTCATGAACCGGAGATCAGACGTCATATTACACACTTGACAATAACAAAGTCATGCAGTGGACGTTTATCCGTTTTGGTCACCTTTATCCCCACAGGGTACTCTTGCAGAGAGGATCAGGGCCGGGGGTGCTGGGATTCCAGCCTTCTTCACAGCCACTGGCTACGGCACACTCATCCAAGAGGGGGGCTCTCCAATTAAGTACAACAAAGACGGCAGCATCGCCATCTCCAGTGAAAAGAGAGAGGTGAGAGTGCTGTCATCCCTGTTGTGTTTTTGCCATCAAGCCCACCATGAAGTCAGTGCAAACTTTCTTTTGTTTGGATCATCTGCAGATATTTTTCCGGACCCGTGGCCATTTTCCTACAGACTTGATTGAATGGTTTGAGAGCTGCATTTGAACTTGGCTGCGGTACATAAAAGTGGTCTTCAATCCGCCCCACCATTACTTGCTTGTTGAGAGGAAAGGTTGCGGCGCGTTGTAGTTCTCTCCAGAAGTGAAGGCCAAACTTCTTCATACAGTGGAAGATGAATAAAGTGATGGGTTGAACAAATCACATTAATGATGGCCATGTATCAGTATAGGCTTTACGTTATAAAAACACATTTTGAGAAGACTGACCACTGCAACGAGTTGACGTTCGTAATATACACGTATGCACTGAGAGCACAGCACAAAACTCACGTCTGGGGAAAGCCTGCACTGTAACAGAAAATTGTAACTCGTTTGACTGGTTTGATTTTAGTGTTGTATCAGGCCCAAAGATACTGCACTTTAATAACGAGGCACATTTAAACCCTTCATATTTACAAAAATAATGTTTTTCACAGATGTAACTTGGATGGCGTGCACTAATGACTAATCTAGATCTGGACTCCCAAGTCACCAAGACTGAAGCCATGTTCATCCTCGACTGCACCCAGTGCCATTCACTCCTCCAATCGTGTTGTCATTGTGTACAGGTGCAGGAGTTCAATGGCAGGCACTACATCATGGAAAAGGCAATCACTGGAGACTTTGCGCTGGTCAAAGCATGGAAAGCTGACAAGGCTGGAAACATTGTTTTCAGGTAACTGATGAAATGGAATTCAAGCAAGAAGTTTGATCATGTTACACTAAACAGGAATATCTACATATCACACGTCATTGGCACAACCCTGTTGTATTATGGCCATATTTATCTTGTAAAGGATCCAACTTCTCCCTGCCTCAAAGCACATTAGACTAGTCTTAATCACCTTGGTTGTGTTTGCACAACAATCGGCACATGCTGCTGGTGTCATGTGGTGAGCGTGAAACAGTAGTTTAAGGAAAGTGGTTGGATTTATTTAATTTTTTCAATTTTGAGTTGTCTTAGTTGATTCAAATTGGTACATTTTCAGGCTGCATTAGCTAGATGGTTTTTTTGTTTGGTCCAAGATTGTGAAGATATAGTATTTACATCAGCTGCTATATCACTTATTTCATGATAGGGTTGGGATCATCAGTCATTACTGCTAATTTAATTCCAGTTCAACAATACTCATGGATGCTGTTTGTGGATATCCTTGTGACTTTAAACACCATCTAAATTAAGTATAGATCCTCCATTTAAATGACAGAAATTTGTAGATGTAGTAAAGTCTTCCTCCACAAGAGAGCAGTGTCTTCCGGGAAAACTAACAACTTTATATTACAGTGACAGTTTTATTGGCTCGTCTCTGCTTTTGGTTGAACTATTCCCTTACCTCCTATTTGTTTTAATATCACCTCTTTTCTTTTTTGTTTGTCAGGAAAACAGCCAGAAACTTCAACCAACCTATGTGCAAGGCAGCCAAAACCACCATAGTTGAGGTATGCATTTCCAACAGCACAATGATTAGCTTGTAAACCTGATGTCTGACACATATCTATCAGTGGAGTTACAATCTCAGAATCTCGACGTCAGCTTTCCTTTAATAGCCATTTTCTAGGGATTCTGTCCCTCACAGTTGAAAGTGGAAATAATGTAAAAATCTACACAACACAATAATAACAGAATTTTGAAACGCATATATACTCCATATATCATAATACAAACATTCTAAACTAAAGTCATTCTTAAACTCCAGTGCGACCTGAAACTGATGTGGAATGAGCCAAAGTGGGCTGAAGACAGTGAAGGAAATGGGATTTAGAAAACAGCCAACTGACATTTGAACCCAATCACACACAAGCAGTAGTGCCCTATACAACCCATAGCCAGTAAAGGAACAAAACACATCATCATTTCAAATAGGTGCTACTCTATCTAACCACCCTCGAGAGTACAAAGTGGGAAAAAAATAGGCCTCTTCCTTTCTTTTACGCTCAAGGTTGGAACCGGAAATGTGAGACAGTTATCAGGTCATGGGCTGAAAAGATCATCTTGAATTGGGAATTCGTTAAATTCCTCTCAATCTAACTCTTAAGACTTGAGTTTTTATTAGTAGAGTAGAAGTTTTAAGATCTTAACCTCAGTCTGTATGCATCCAAAAATGGATCGAGAATGTCCTGCTGTGTCTGGATTGTCTGTGTCATACCTAGTTTCTTCCCATCTGTCTGGTTACCCACCTGTCTAGCATTTGACAGTCTAGAAGTGCGAACTCTTCTTCTGTGTGTGTGTGTGTGTGTGTGTGTGTGTGTGTCCTTCCGTGTGTGTTTCCATCTCCCTCTCCACCCCTCCAACTCAAATAGCTTCACACCTCCCATATAGACACCATTTGATTCAGAGAGCAGCAGGGAGAAAAACTGTGTGTGTGTGTGTGTGTTTGTGTGTGTGAAAACCATAAAACACAGGCTCTTTCTGAAAATAAATCAGTAGCAAAGGTTCTCTCATAAATCTAACAGGTTTCCACAAAGCACATTTTCAATTATTCCACGGTTGCTGGACTTGAGATTTAGTTTGCTGTTGATTAGAAATGTCTGGGACCAAATAAGGAGAGTAAATTTTCTCTGTATAGAGCTGCTGTGGCCGATTGATCCCTGAAATGTGGTTTAATGCAGTAAATAGCACTGGCATTAATGGGTTATAAGACAACAGTTTGGCATCATGCATTGGGCATGATGCAAAATAGTTGAATGTGTGCTGACGACGACCATCATGCCAATTATCTATATCAATAAATGATGTAGAATCAGTGCTGTGTTATAATAGAAATTGCCCACTTTCCTTCCACAGGGGAAAATGAGACTAGTCGCTATGACAGCAGTGATGCCACCAAGAAATGTGTCTGTGTGACGTCTGCTGGGGTTATGATGTAGACATCAGTAGTGAAGTGAATGATAATGCAGCTCTGCTTAGAAAGCTACTTTTATGCATAATTGGTTGGATTCAGTATTTGAACTGTCTGCTTCAACATTTCTGATGCCAGAATCATCTGCTCAGAGTGTGTGAGTGGGGAGGATGAAACAATTGTTTAACAGGTTTAGAGACCCATGCTGCATTTTGAGTGAGCAACAGAATGTTTTTTTTTTTTCATTTCCCAGGTGCATTTTGAAGATTGTTTTTGTGGTACTTGCATGCTGTAAAGAGAGGCAGGTGCGATAGAAAAGCGAGAGGGAAGGAATGACATCACAAAATGAAAGGGAGATTTGGACCCCACAATAGCACAAGCTTCCAGGATGCACTTAATTTTTTAAACAAGGACACAGTATGCAGAGCCTTTTTTAATGAAGTACCAGACATACGCGTGTAGCCAAAAGAAATTGCCTATTTAATTAATTAATGGCACATCTCAATCAATTAACCTCACCCAAAACACATTCCATAACCTGACACAATTTATCTTATTTTGGGAAAGGAAAGCTCTGCATTTGCATCAGAACTTAAATGAATCAACTTGAAATGTAATTTTTTGTTTTCTGCCAGCGCTAAAACCAGACTGTCAAACAACTGTGTCACTTTCAGCCTAGTCTTTGAAGATTTTGCATGTCACCCCTTTTTCATGTCGCGTTCTAATAACAAATAGTCCTTTCAGACACTTGTCAGCCACATATCAACTAAATGCTTTTATTCAACGGGGCATTCACTGTGCAGTCTGACAAATTATGTCAAACAGGATGTTCAAATGTTGTATTGGAATTCAGTACATTTTAAAACTGTCTTCATTACATTCTGTGGTTATTAATTTGTTTTTGAAAAAATCTGAGAAGGGAATCTTCTTACTCATTGATACTCGTCCACTTCAAATTCCTAGTATAAAATTATAAATAAATATGTCTCCTAATGTAAGATAATAAATATCTAATTTAAGTCTTTCATATGTGTATTTGGAATGACTTCCATTGCGTGTGTGTGTGTGTGTGTGTGTGTGTGTGTGTGTAAGTACTTGGGATCCCATTATAGCTGTCTGAACACTTTGTCTTATCATCTTATCAGGTGATTTGTCAAATCGTATCCGCCATTTATTATGGTGCCTTTTTTTTATGGCAGTGCAGGTAACATATGAGCATTATCTATGACAGGCACACTTATTGGTGGCAGCAAAGTAATATACTTGTATTGCAATACCCATTAAGAGCCCTTTATCTCTGATACTGGAGCAGTAACAATCTCTCTGGAAATAAATGTATCTTTTAGGATTCAGTGCATGCTCAGTCAAATCTGATGATATTCTGTCAATATTGACCCTGCTGTCTTGGTGCGCTGGCAAAGGCTTGGAAAGGAACCAGCACACAGGGTCAGGGGTTTTTGAAGCTGTTCATTTAACTCGCAGCTTACCTTGGCACCTGCTCTCTGACGACTGTGTTGCACAGTAAATGGCTTGTCTGCTGGACCAGATTTTGTTCTCTGTTGCCTAAATGTAGCCGGTTAGCATTTTATACATTCATATTCTAATAGAATATCACCACATTGAAGTGTGTCAAAGAGAGTTTCATAAATACTGGTCCGCTTTGCCATGACACATTTCAAAATCTGGTGCCCATTAGCCTCTTGAATAAAATTTTGTTAAGTCGACCCACTACTCTCTAATGGTTGTTTGAATTACCTGTGCTTGAACACTTAACCTGCAGAATGAGATGACTCCAGTGTACGTTTTTTAGTATTGTAGCTTTATTTTTAAAGGCATATTGAGTTTTTATATGTACATACATTATATCCTTAGCCATCAGTCATCCAAGTGTCTGTCTTATGTTTTAATTTTAATTCTGAGAAACTTCTTCACCTGAGGCGCAGTGAATGTGTGTGTGTGTGTGTAATAATGCTTTAAAGACATGTAGATATGTAATCTGCTGACTCCACTCCTGTATGACATTTCATAGCAATTCTGGGAAGCAAATTAAAATGATCTCCTGATCAATAATACTGAGATTGTCGCCAGCTGGCTCCCTTTCACGCAAGAGACCCCAACTTTACCATGTTCAAGATAAAAGGATTAACATTCTGTTATACACTTTTTTGCGGTAAATTCTTCAAATACATATGCCGTTATTAACAGATTGAACTTTGACAATAGCAGCAAAATCACCACTGCTTCATTCCCTCAGGTCAGTGACCACCAATTCTGATAAATACATGTAGTTTTTTATTAATTTTTTTTACAGAATTTAAGCTACAAGAGGAAGTGTGTCAGACATAACACATAAGCACTTTGAACATTTCTGGATCATCACCAGTTCTTGCCATGGTTGCTAGGTAACCAAACCCTGCAATTCAATTGTTGAATGTTCCACGGTATCCAGCTGGTCCAGTTATTCCCTTATCGCAGGTACAGTGAAAGGCCCCGTTGCATTGTGGGATACAATACACCAGAGAGTGAATCAAAGCAGTGGTTTCTGCTGTCCACCATCAGTCACAGTCAATGACTCAACTGTATTCTGTTACTGTGGCAATGCAATGTGGTGGTGTGGGTGTTGGCGAGCACGCACTCACAAATACATTCACCGAACTGGGTGAACTGTAAATGTCACAAAATCTATTTTGAGTGTATGTGTTTTGTTCTTTTAACCGAGCTAGAGGCGTAATTGGATCTTAAGGACCTCCAATCCTTTCAGCATCAGCTTTCCAACGAAAAATAGCAACAAAAATCTACACATTTTGGAAATAAACAAACAATCTCAGTTTCAGTCATTAATTGGGTACTTCAGCTAGGTATAGGCAATCCTTTAAATGTTTTTTTCAGCAATATTTGGCTTTGGAATGGCAGGTATTATCATGACCCCTTAAGTTGTTAATATGGTATATAATGCCTCGTTTTTTTGCTGCTGGAATTCTAATTATTCATCACAGCCCACATTTTTCATGCTATTTTACAGAACTTACATTATGCCTTATTAAGTTTTCTTGCCTTGTTCTTGACTTGTGCCCTTGACTAACTGCATTACTCAAGCTACTGTTGGCAAATAAATCCACTTATTTTCCCCATCATTTCCTGCCTAAATAGGTTTATGAATTAGCTTTTGTGTGCACAGGATGTGCAACGAATGTCATAATTTCTGTGTGTATTTTGCACAAGTTATGGGGAAGGGTGTTGTGGATACAGACTTGTTGTCTAGGTGATCCTGTTTCCAGCCTGTCTTTGGATCATCACCACAGTGTTGCAAAAGTGACCTGTAGCTTTAATTGATTAGGATTCATATGTGACAGAAGTGGACGTGGTTTTCAATCCAATCTGATAAAAACTATCCTTATTGTGCAATATAGTAATGACACTTGTTTTGCACTAGTATCTTTTCAAAGGCATTACACGCTACTGAGCCCTCACTTTTGACATACTATAGTATGTGACAGCAAAAAAGTCAACATTGTCCTCAGTATAGTGTCACTTTTTTGACTTTGAGCTAAAGCCTCTCAAGAGCAAATGGTGGTAATTGCATGGCTGGCTGGGATACAACCACAGCAAATTGCTGTAATATCAATGGACAGATGGGAATAAAAGCCTTTGACATCTTTTTCACCCCAAAAGTGTGCGTACGCTTGTTTGTATGTGTGTATGGGGGGAGAGAATACGTCACAATGACACTGACAACATTGATATTGTACTGTACACATCCATTTAGCAGAGACTACCTTGAGATGTGAGACTGCACATCAATTAATGAATCAGCAACCTTGATAGTGATGGAGGATAGAACAATTCATTCATAGTATAGCCTTGAAAGAAGCGCACATGGCCAAGAGGTGAGCTCATGAATAACCTCATAAGCCAAGCAATAAGATTTGATATAGTCTCATGTTAAGCTGAACAGGAAAGATAATATTTTGTAACAAGTGTATCTTACAACTTACCCTTTTAGGGATGTTGCTGGCAGAATTTTCCCATCTGCATTGCCGAAAGATTTTGTGGTGGTAATGTAACGTCACTTCACTTCAACAAGTCAGGTTTGAGGTATACTTGAATGTACGTCCAATGCTGACTTTTACTGATGACTGATACTATAGCTGGTGACAGACTGTAGGGCTAAGGTTTGATAATCAACTGTAGGCGACTGTAGGAGGTGTTGAAGAGAGACACAGAAAAGGGGACACATAATATAAATAAAAAGTGATTATGGGAGCCAGTGGAAGGGGAAGACAGATTTTCTGAACATATGCACAAACTGAATGTTTGAAATGGCAAATTTGCATGTTATGCGTTCTGACTGTAAGTTCAAAGTTCCCTGATGGCTGCCTGTCATCTGAATCTCAAGCACACTGCACAAAGACTAATGTTTACTTTGAAATGTAAACATCACCATTTGAGCTAGGGGTGGAGTTGTCCATGTGCAGTATGTGTCATTTGACAGTTTTTTGTAATTTTCGTTTCCCATAACGTTGTCAGGGGTTTGCATTGGCTGGCTGGCTCCCATTTCCTGGATACCGTAAAGGCTGTCATAGGCGAGGCAAGCTTCCACTGAGAGCAAAGAGATTGCATGTGTTGTCAGTATTCTGGGTTAGAGGATAGAGCTGAGCCCCGAAAGTGGCGGCGGAGCATGGCCAAGTGCCCACATACACAAACACACATGCACACACACTGGGAGCAAGATGGATATGCTATAAATACACAGGGTAATGAGAGTGTGGTGTCACTGTCATCCTCATGCTCTGTCGCCTGAAGCCACACCATCTCTTTCCCCTGACTGTCGCATTTCAGTATGCGCGCAAACACGCACGCACACCCAAACAAAACACAGACCTGGTGGTTTATTAAGTTCAGGTGGCTCCTTAATTAAAGTATTAGCTACCAAAGATTTTAAAGTCTGCAATAACTCAGTTTCTCAAGGTGTCATATTAATCAGATTTATAACTGAAAATTGAAACTTGAAATTGATGATTTTATACTGTTTTAAAGTCATTTTTGTCACTTAATGAAAGCTCCTTAAATGTTAAACTCTCATCTGAGTAAAGTTTTCGCCCCACCAGTGGCGGAGACGGTGCTCCCAAGACTTTGATCCAAAATAAAATAGTCAAACAACTACTTCCCAGATTGGCATAAAATCTGACAAGCTGGGCAAGCTTATTTAATGTCCAAAAAGTAAATGGAGCAAACATTTGCTCAGTATTTTTTTTGTCAGCCTGTGCACAGGATTGTTGATAGTTTGTGCACAATACTGATGATGAATGACCCCATTTTAATTACATTTGCACTGGGTTACAGTGATCATCCGAGGAAACATTTTTAGTGTTTTGTGACTCAAAAAAACCTACAAATTCTCTTTTGTCACCACCCTTAGGACATATTTTCCAGGGAAGGCTGTTTAAAGCTGAAAACTTAATTCCTTCACTTGGCCCATTGCCTTTGTAATCAAGTGTAATGAACATAGTAGCCTCTAGGAGCCGTTAGCTTACTAACATTAGTTTGAACTGGCAGAATTATAATGTGCATACAATCTGAAGACACAAACACATGATCCTGTTTGTTTATTTGCTGATTGGAATGTAGGCCAGATGGTCAGTATGAGTGCAATCAGTAAATGAATACTTGTACTTAGAGAGCACTTAGTCTGTTTGGTACTGAAAGGTTGTCTGTGCATTTGAAAGCATGCTAGTGTTTGCCATCTACTGATCATAATGTGTTTTAGTTGTATGTGTGTGTATATATATGTGTGTATATATATATATATATATGTGTGTGTATATATATGTATATGTGTATATATATGTATATGTACTTATATACATACATATATAAGTAAAATGTGGTCAAACTGTAAATGTAGCACTGTTTGTTTTTATTTTGGTTTAGCAAACATTAGTGATAAGCACGGCATGTCCGGTATTGTTTAATAACCCTAGAGGCAACACTGTATGTAACACCGCTCTCGGTCGGTGGTTTATGTTAGGAATCTAGCAGCAATGTGATCCAATCAATTTGAGATTAACAAGATTTGACAAAGCTCACAGCCTAAAAAAGCACAAGCTCTCAAAAAAATGCTTGTTGTGTCCCCAGAGGGCACTTTGATTCCCTCTGTCTTCCTGCCAGCTCCCTTCATGCTTCGCTCAGCTCTCATTGATGTGAAAATCGTTCTACAGAAAATGGGAATATCAATATGTGTGCCTGTTTGCTTGCTCCACACACCTGCTCATTTGCGTGTGTGTGTGTCTATGTGTTGTTGTTGTTGTTCTTGTGTGTTTTTTATTATTTTATTTTAACGCTTTATCTGTCGTCGTCCGTTGATCCTCCTGTCTGAACTGCATCTGAGCACCGGGACACATCACCTAGATGAAAGGAACAGAGGCTTTTTTTGCTTTTTTTTTTATGTACACGGTGCATTTAAATTGCATGAGCCTGCTATTGTGCTGTGACTTAGCTTTGGAAGGCTAATTGAAAATTGAGCTGAATACGGGGCTTGTTTGCATGTGTGTGAGAGACCAACAAACGGACATGGACGTGGACAAACCCATGTCAGAGGTGTGATTCGTTTTTGAGGGGCACACTATTTACACACTATACAAAATTAGGGATTGATACCGTTAATTAAATTCATTCATCTGAAGTCCTGAAATTAATGCCACCAAATATTTGTTTGATTCCCTTAAACCCACAGTCTCCCTTATTTTATTACAGTTACTGTTATATGATTTGATGAACTCAGTCTCGCTTGATGAAGACGTCTTTGGAAATTATCCTTCTCAGAAAAGACAGATCGTGCCCCCAGAGAAAGATGTGGGTGGATGTGTGGGACGGCTGTGTCAATTCTCTCGCGCTACCAATCTCATCTTGCGTGGCCTCGTTTTCACTGTGGAGATTTACCAAAGAACCGCAGAACCAGAAAAAGAGTATAAAATCACTTTAAGGTCCTGAGTGGCCCATGCTCGCCACAGACCAAAGCCTGCATATCCATGACAACGCTAAGATGGGATCCACTCTTAGCCATTGACTCCTCTCAGTCACTGCTGAGCGCTGAGGGAGGAAGAAGAGATAAGGAGATATTCAATTCAATTTGCTGTGAACGGCTGCTTGCCCCTAATGTAAATGGAATAAATAGGTTACACTGAGCAACACAGAAGGGAGCCACAGAAAGGTAGAAGGGAATTATGTTGTCATGGTTAAGTCTCCTTTTGGTCCCCAGAGATGTGATGATAACTCTTGTGCTTAGTTGCGCTCTCTTCTTCCTTTTTTTTCTTCTTTTTAATATTGTGTCAGTTCAAGAGTTTTTCCCCCTTGACGAATCCTCAGGAAGAAAGAAATTGCTCCTCCTCCTTGGCAGAGTATCTTTGGTTTGATAAATGAAAATCAGTTCTCTAAAGAAAGCTGTTCCAGCTTAGTTTGTTTCTTGTGTTCGTTTCAAACCTTAAGGAACACTGTGTTTAATAACACAGCCTACTGTAAATATGCTAGAGTTAGAGCATGCTTAAACGGGCAGCAAGATTTAGCGGAGCCCACACATGCTGTACAGCTCCCCCTAAACACCTGTATAAGTGAAGGCTGTAGGCTCAGTTTGTAGTAGTTCTTAATGTTACCTAAGGAGGAGGGAGCAGGTGAATGCGTTGTGGGATTTGTATCCCAGTCATGTTGACCCAACTCTGCTTAAATCAATAGCCATTTCCATCTATGTCTTGTTAGTCAGACAGAAATAACCCCGTTATGCGCACGCTTCTGCTGCTGCAGGACACTTTCTACATAAAGGTGGTGCGCTTCAGTCAGGAATATATTGTTTGGTGGGTATCTGAGACGCATACCTTTTTCTTATTCTGCTGCCATATTAAACGCAAGAGTAATTAAAGTGTTATGACGGTATATTTAGACAATGTCAGTGGCCAATGTTATAGCATCTCCACTGAGATCCCAAGAGCTGAGCTGAAATGTAAACCTTGTAAGAGGGAATTTGTGGAACAGACCTAAAAATAAATATAGGTGGCTAAACATTTCCACATGGGGAGGAAAAAGTGTATGTTTCTTTTGACCTTTGTGTTATGTTCAACCTAAGTCCTCCCAACACCAAAACAATCTCTTCAACGCACCCCTGCTCTCCATCGCCTTTGATCCCAGGATCAAGCCATGTTCCCTGGGCTTGGTGTGTCAGATGGTCCTCTTCTGTTTTCAGTCAGCCAAGCTGGCTCTCGGTACACAGACGGCTCTCGCTGGACTCAGTGGAGCTGCTAAAATAATAAATGCAACACCTTCTCCCACAAATATTTACCCTCTTCCCTGTGAAAGACATGACGGTAGCAGAATTTTTAAACCTGTGAGATCACATTTAGAGAATGTCTGCCTGTGTGTCACCCTCACTGTTGTTTGTAGCTCTGTTTAGGATTTCATATCTTAACACAGTTTAAAAAGTTTGCTGTATTTAAAATAGCATTCTGAGTGGCCTTTTAAAAATGTCCCAATAACCTAAAAAGGAAGTTTCCTGAGATTAGGTTGCAGATTAGCAAAAAAATCAGGTGGTCTTTATCTGTTAATCTTTTGAATTTCAAAGCTGGGTAGGCAGAGGTTATTTCCTGGTATCGCAGTTCTATCAGTGGGTGGTTTCCTTATCTGAACTTTAATCTCAAGGGTCATGAGACATTTAACAGGTGAAGGCGGAGCTCATCACTGTGTCTGTGTCTGTAGGTGGAGGAGGTGGTGGATGTTGGGACCTTCGCTGAAGAGGACATCCACATACCCAGCATTTACGTCCACAGGGTTGTCCAGGGAGCCAGCTTCGAGAAAAGAATTGAGGTACAAAACAAGGACGTTGCACAAATGGACAAATTATACATGAAAGTCATGAAATTACATGTTGTATCCATTCTCTCTATATGTTCTGGATTATATCATTATGTGAGAGTCACTATTAAAAATCAGTTTCCATTCAACCATTGATTAAATTAATACAAAATTATAAATTATTAACAAAGTGTAGAGTTGAACCATTTCTGACTAATCCATTTTAAAAAGGTTTAACATTTCCATCATTGTGCAGAAACACACATACTAGCTCTTATCCATGTGTCCCTGTACTCAGCCAGAAATAGCCTTTCAGGATGCTCTCTCCCTGTTTCAAATATCTCTGTGTTGTTCCAGAAACGCACAGTAAAGAGAAGCCAAGAAGCGAAGCCCAAACCAAAGAAGGATTCCGATATTGTTCGAGAAAGGATAATTCGCCGGGCTGCTCTGGAGTTTGAGGATGGCATGTATGGTATCCTTATTAGAAGAATACAAGCAGTGTGCAAATTACGCAATCATAGAACTTTGCGCTCCAGGTTCCTAAAAACAAACACAAAGGTGTTGGCCAACTGCCACAGAAAAAATAAATCTGTCTTGACTTTTTTTTTTTTTTTTTCTCCAACACATAATGAATAATTGTAGCCTTTGCATCAGTTGATTGCTCTGGCAAATTATGCACATACTTTTTCAGCATTTCTCATTTGCATGTTATTGTGATAGCATTCATCCTTCCTTGTGAAAGCAGCCATAGTTTTTGAGTGGCTGATCTGTGATTAACCGTTCAGTGATTTTTGGACTTCAGCACGACACTTTTGGTATTTTAAGACTTTAAAATGTTGCGGGTTTGAGCCTTTTAACATAATACTGTGTATGTTTCTCTTTATCTTAATACCTCATTTCATTTCCATCGCATGATTAGAAATGCAGTAGAAACTATCTTTAACAAGGATCCAATCAGCTAACCTTGGTATTGGTATCCCCATGCTGGCCAGCAACTTTATAAAACCAGACATCACTGTACACCTCCAAAGTGAAAATGGAATTTTGGGACTGGTAAGACACCTACAGACAGCTTTCTTTTGCCCTCAAGGTTCAGTACTTTGAATCTCAGCTAAACAAGCTAACGAGCAGCGCATTTGCTGACGGTCATTTTAAGCAGAAGTAAATGCTTTAAAACGGAATCGTTCTCTGAGCAAGATGAATAGACATTCATTTCACTGGTATCATTCCTAGTTGGGGCCCTCGTTTGAAATGTGCTGGGTTTGTTATGTAACGGATTGTGGCGGTTTGACACTTTTCTCTTCCGTTTTTTTTCTCACAATCATTATTTGCCGGCTGAGCCTTCAACAAAGGCCGCTGCTGCTGTGGAATGACTTTCCATTCACTTGTGTTGACAGAACAAAGGAGGCACCTATGCTAATGCATTATTTGTTAGTTTCTTTTAATTATGAGTGCCAGTTTTAAAGAGGTACTGCCCTCTCCTCTCCTCTCCTCTCCTCTCCTCTCCTCTCCTCTCCTCTCCTCTCCTCTCCTCTCCTCTCCTCTCCTCTCCTCTCCTCTCCTCT
>JAVQJD010037961.1:0-44443 GCA_036023655.1 Nannoperca australis | reverse complement strand
ACACACACAGTCACACACACACACACGCAGACACACACACACACACGCAGACACACACACACACACGAAGGAAACTGACAGGTTAATGATGGGTCTATTCTAGTGTTCTAGTAAGCCATTAAAGGGAACCACCATGCGCAATACTAGGTACCTGAAACCGGCGCAGCTAAACTAAATATAGTCATGAAAAGTCATCACGATTTTTTAAAATAAAATTTAAAATATTTTATAAATATTAATATGGACAAGCAGATGTGTGAATGTTACACGTCCTGCTGACAAACATTTAGTAAGAGATTAGATGCTGCTTGCATGTTTCAAGGTTCTATATCTGTGCGTAAGTTTGTGTTTTGCGCATCTGACCAATCAGAGGGTCTGTGACGTGGGTCCAGTCGATGCAGTCCTGCAGCTCCAGCTGGTAATGCGACTGGATGTACAGCAGCAGGTGCTGGTAAAAGCCCACCCCGGCGATCAGGTGCGTGCGGTAGGCACACTCCAGAGCGCTGCGACTGTGGATGTGCTACAGTGGAGGGACGAGTAAGAAAGGAGTGGAGACAAGACATTAGTCACATGACCAGTAGAACAAGAACAGATAGGATCTACATACATACAACGTTGGAGTTTACAATGAGCATAAAAAAGGCTCAGAAAGCATGAAACACTAAAATATATTATATTATCGATAATTAAAAAGTGTTTCACTGAGTACTACTACTAGAAAAAAAGATCTTCCTTGTCAAAACATGATGCCTGCAACACCCACAATGCAACTCTAACAACGATGACTGGAGATTTTAGTGTGTTATGCCAGTAGTGGCTAGTGGCGGGCTACAGATAGGTCCAATAGCAGAGCAAGGTGCCAAAAAGTTAAATTTTTAGGGGTTTGATTTCCACTGGGACCACCCATGCATAACACGTACACACTCTTGGGACCCTATGAGGTACGTTACACACCACGGAGCAGCTGTAGGGCCAGTTACCTTCTTGTTGGTCTTGATAACCTGGATCACCTCATAGTAAACCTTCCTCCAGAGCAGCTCCTCAGCCTTACGGCCGTAATCGACAGGGTGGAGAAACATCAGCTTCACACAAAGCTCCCTCAGCCTGACACAGAAAGAAAAACACACACGTATGTTCAGGAGGTGCCTGGGTCATCTGTTTGACAAGCTGACTATTTCACATGAACAGGTGGGGCTACGAACAGAAACACATAGCAAGGGACAAACTTGAATCGTGGGCATTGTTACATGATTAACCAAGTGAATAATTGTCAAATGAATCCATTATGAATATATTCATTAGTTGCAGCCCTGCTTCATGGACATGTCCTCTGTTATTCTAGTAACATCGAGCCGAAAGGAATATTTGTGGCATCACTAATAAGCGTGTTTCTCCTTCTGTGACTCACATAGTCTGTGTAAACTGATCCAGAAGTCAGAGTCGCTCGCCAGAACGTTGTGAAATGTCACTCCTGACTTTAAATGTGCAGCCAATGACAAGATTATATTAATACAGGTTGGCAAATAGATGCAGCATTTTCTTTAAGAGATGCTTCTCTGCTTGGTTCATCCATTCTTCACTGCCAAATAGGATAATGTACTCAGTCTCGCCTTGCACTGTGGTGTACAATAAGTGACTACAGCTCGTGCATTAAACAATGTCTTGGGAGAACTGATCACTGATGGTGGATAGTGGATACCTCTAAATACAGGTGTAAAATCGTCACCCAAAATGTGTGCAAATTCAGAGGTGGTCAGGGATGTGTTGTGGTATTAATGCAAATGCAGCAGACACTTATTTTCATTATTGATTCATCTTACTTTCTTGATTAATTGATTAATAGATTGGTCCACAAACTGTTAGAAATTAGTCCATTATATTACCGTAGAGCCCAAGATGATGTTTTTACATTTACATTTCTGATTTGTCTGACCAAACAGTCCAAAATTAACCGATTATCGAAGAAGTTGCAGATTCATTTATCTGTCCAACTGATTTACCAGCTCATCGCTCAAGCTCTACATGCAGCCCTGACCACAATGAGCGGGATGACGTACCATCTCCTCCTCCTCGTCTCCACATCTGTGTAGACACTTGGTCAAGTCTCTTCCTCACATTTACCTCTAACTTCCTCCTCCTCCTTTTGGAGCTTTAAGCTCATTGTATCCAGCATGAAAATAACAACTGCAATCCTGCCCACAGGCAGTAAACGCCTGAGCACAAACTAGAATGTTTTCTGCTTGTTTGTTTAAACTCAAAGAGATCACAGTTTTTCACAAACAGAATCAAATGACTATATTGGAGCATGAGTGGTCTGTTTGCTACGTGTGACCGGATTTGGATGCAGAGTACCAGGTCTGAACAGAGATGCTGTGGGGTGTCAATTCCAATTGAACACACCGAGTGATAGAGAGGTAGTCGAAGTATTAGCTAAATTAACTGGAGGTGAGCCACTGGCAGCTGGTTGGTGGGTTTAAATTCACACATTCATTCACACACACACACACACACTCACACACACATACAGGAGAATTCATAATAAAGTTTAAGTTACACTCTTGCCTCCTTGCACACACACGCTGCCGAGGCAGCTGGACGTACTTGTTGCGAAGACTGATGTTCTCCGGCTTGAAGACCTCTCTGTAGGATGCTTTGCTGCCGATGATGACATCCAGCTTGTGCACAGACTCCACCACAGCCCTAGGTAGCGTTGGGCAATAAAAAAGCATCAGCATAATAACACGATTAATGCTGTGAGTTATCCATTTGCAAGTCAATAAAAGGGATGTCAGGAACAAATGCCATCTCGAATACAGCGGGCTACCATGCTAGCAACCAAAGTCCTTCCTGTTTCATTTCTCTGTAACAAGGGCGGTACTGACAAATGCAGCTAAATCATGATTTGATAAGCTAACACAAGCTACATTTACTCAAAGAAGGATGACTGCACGGTCAGATTTAGCCGATGTTACACTGACTATGAAGGGATGTTGGGCTAGTCATTGTCGTGACAGCGTACTGAATGGAAGAACAGGTGGATCCTTTCTTGTGATAGCAAACATTGAATGGCTAGCGCTACGTTAGCCACCACAACAACGTTTAATTAGCACCATGGTTAGCTACGCAAAAACGGCCTCGCCAACTTACCTGTAAAGCCGCTTGATGAGGAGGACTTTCGCCTCTGGCTCACTATCCTGGCCCGGTCCACTCATATTAGCGAGAAGCCAGATGTTTGTTCACACGCTCCAGCGTTTAGTCCCCCTTTCCTTCAGCCCTCCGGACACACAGTTGTCAGGGCTACTTGGGTTTGTTCCCCGGCAGTGACAACCGTGTTGATAGCCAGCTAGCGCTAGCTATCAAGGTAGTGTTAGCTTTCCTCCCTTTCTCTCCGAGTCTCTTTCGTTTCTTGTGTCCTTTGGCAAGACCCCCTCTACCCATCCGTTCTGAAAACCGGGTAGGAGGGGGTGCCCAGTAATTTATGCTCTTCCTGGTCAGCTAAAACGCTCTGATATGCTTCTTGTGTTGTTCCCTGTTCCAGCCATTGCTACGAAGGCGGCCATTATTCCTATCAGGCAGTGACCGCCTGAATACCGCGAGACTACCGAACATACTCAGCAGATTTAAGGAGGGGTTGCCAGGTAGTCTACTGATCCCCCATTCCCGTAAATAGAGGAGAAGAAAATAGACTCCAGGCACTGAAATACTTTTAATCTAGTACAAATAACTATTTAATGTTTCTTGTGAGAGGGAGCTTAAATATCCACACCACTGTGGACATTTTAAAAGAAACCGTAAGACATATTCTTACCCAGGCTTTTACTTAAGGTGCCTCATCATTTGTTGCCTTTTATTTATTTTTTTACTTTTTATGGTTTTTTATTGTTGTAATTTTTAGTCTTGTAGATTTTTATTGATTGGTTTTAATTTTGTTTTTTTTTAACCTTTGTTGTCTGTGATATTTAATCCTTGCTCTGTGAAGCAATTCGGGCTGCATGTTAGTATGAAAGATGCTATGTAAATAAAGTGGAGTTACCTATGACCGACACCATGTATTTACAGCATGTATCTTATGTTCCCTTTCAATATTATAATCTCTTTCATGGATATATATATACCGTATATATGCATGTACATGCAAATTACATTTCACAAACAACTATCAGTTCTTTCCAGCTCCCATTTTTGCATTCATACTTCCACCATTTGCCTTTCTTCATTATCTTTTCTTTCCTCACAAAGGACTGTTGCTCATGATGGCAGAACCAAGTGAACATAGCCACTTTAAACTCTGTTGTTGTAATTCCTCCTGGTTGCCTATAGAGGTCTCTAAAGATCATAGATTATTTTACATCCCTATAAATTCAATGTTGAAGTGGCAGAGAAGAGACATTTTGAGATGCTGGCTAAATTCCATGTATTTTTATGTATTTCCTGATTGTGGAAACAGGATATTGGTATAATGGGGTAGGAGTTAGTGAGAAAATTGCAATTTTATTAAGCTGCTGGCACTATGTAATGGTTTTGTTGGTTGGAATATATAATAATATAAATACTGTTATTGCATAGTTTGACATGAAAAATGAAAACCTTACTGTTAATTTCCTTGTGACAAGAATATTCTCTTACCTGGCAGAACAATTATATGAATATATTTGATGCTCTGGTCTGGAGCAGGTTGAGGTGGAACTCTCAGCTCTGTTTGTTCTGTTTACACAGCACGAACCATCTATTGCTCCTCCATTGTGCTTTAGATTTTTTCCTGCACTGTCCAAACTCAGCAGTTGCCAACCCACTAAGGAGCTGCAGGCGATTAAGTGTAGGAGGATGAGGGTAATTACAAGCTTGCTATATTCAGTCGAGTCCCCAGTTCCCAGATCCTGCCTGCCATCCACGCTCTCAGAAGCTCAGCTGGAGAGAGTGTAAGGAAGTGATCTGCTCTGCTCGCCAAGAGAAGAATCACAGTCCTGAGACGCAGAAAACAATGTGACCCAGATGAGCAAGCACTGTGACGTTACCACAAGCTGCGCAAACGTACCTGGGATCTAACCTCAGATCCAGACACAAAATAAGAGTGAAAGAGCTTGTAAGTCTAGAAAATGAATCTTTACGCTGTTTATCAAACAAACAATTTAAAGATGTCACTCTGGCAAGTTTTGTTTGGAATTTTGTTCTGTTTTCTGACATTTTATAGACTAAACAATGATTCTGGGAAAAATTACAAATAAAGAGATGATTAAAATACTTAGTTGTGTCCATTGTCTAGAAGGAAGTGACCAAACAATTTCCAGTAAGACATGTTTCCATTTAAAGGATAAAACTGGCGATATTCTATATTGTCATTGTTGTCAACAAATCCCTTTAAAAGACCAAAACCAACAATGTGTTAGTCTGTCTGTGGCACTCAAGGCTCAAGTCTGTTTGTTCACACTGAAGATGAAAATCCTCCAGTCACAAATATAGACTTTTTTTATATTTACTTAACAAAAAACAAGCTCAGTGATTTCCTAAAACAGCTGGGCACTGTAGCTTTTAGCAAACATTACTCAAACAGGAGTTAAATAGTGCATTTGTTGGGGACTATTTTCAGATGCGGATTAATACACATTCTGCGCTCTAGTGAGTATTTACAGCTGCAGGATGGTGGATGTGGGATTGAGTCAAAATAAACTAGAATGTGCATGTTCATGGTAATGAAGGAACATGTCACCCAGTGCAAGTGTACGACTCACTGATGCATTTTCTATTCGTTTTGGACAACATATAGTGGCGTTCTTTAGATTTGCTGACAATAAGAAAAATATAGACTAGCACCAGATTTGCCCTTTAATCTGAAGTGGATGGATACGCAGAGAAAGGAAGAAAAACCCAAGTTAGTGCATCAAGAAACAGAACACACATTTCCACACCTGGTTAAGAATTTAATTATTTGTTTATTTATTTACGTATTTCTATCTCCAGATTCACCCACCCGAAAAATATAAATTCCGGTGTATTCCAAAAGAAAAAAAGAAAAGAAAAAGAAGGAACAATGGCATCGTCATCAACCGCATCAAAGGAATTAATCAACAAAAGTGGCAATAATTATTATCATTATTACAATAATAATTCAATGATCAGAATATCCACATTCATAACAAATCCATATACAACTGCAACACACTCTTCAACACCACTCTTCCATTAATATACACAAAATCCCCAAATGTCTGTCCTATCAAAACAACAATAGAGGGGTTTTGGGGGAAGGGGTGTGGGGGTGGGGGGCTATGGCTTGTCAAGGGGTATGAAGATGAGTGACCAGCAGAGTTAATTGATCTAAGGTTAGTAAGAGTATAAGGGGGGAGGCACACTTATTTAATAAGGACCTATACAAAAACAAGCAATGTTAAGTAATGACAGTGTACTTTCACGGAAGGGTTTGCCCGTCTAACCGAATCTTAACAAAAGGTTAGAAGGCGCCATGAGAGGCAGAATTTGGGGAACAAAATTTCAAGAAATATATAAGGGTTGTCGGAATAAATATATAACTCTGAATGACAACCGTTGCAAACATATACCATAGGAACCTAAAGTGAAAGTCAGATACGCAAGAACTCAAAACAGGTTGAGAATTTTCAAAGAAATGCAGATGGAGGTTTCTGGAAAAATTGTCTTAGTCTATATATGTACAAACATTGCTTGGTCACCCAAATCTACTTAAAAAAGCTTTTTAGTTGGTCATAAAACGAGTGCAAGCTTTAGATTATGTGAGTTACTTCTTGTATGAGAGCTTCAAGAATGCAGCTAGAAGTGACAGACCTTGCTGATATTCTGAGTCTGCACAGTAAAGTGCCTCTGACAGCTCAGCACATTTAAAAACCTTTCCATGCCTCAGTATTGGTAACTTGAGAAGACCTATTCATAGAAAGAGAGAGAAACATTAGAGGAAAAAATAACTGTACACTCTGCATATACAAACAAACTGTATATACACATAGACATACCATATATACACATTTATCCAGTATATACACAAAGATTTAGCCAGTACACACACTTATATACAAACACATTCACTCGTTTCAGCAGGACCTCTAACATATCTCTCTCTGTTTCAGTCAAAAGTGGAACTGGCAGGGATTTCAACTCAGACTGGTGTTAGTGGAGTCCATCCAGAGAAATAAATGGGGAGTTGTTGTTTTTTTACCGCAATTTGACTGCAGAATATGTGGCCACACTGAAACCAAGAGTTCATCCTCTGCTCGGTTAAAACTCTACAGACAGATAGTCGAAGTGGAGTACAAAACAACAGCTGTAAAGAATGTCCTCATCCGGTCACTTTCACATCGTCCGTAAATGGAGAGCTCCATGGCGACTGTTGGGCAAGAACCATCCGTCCATTGTTTTCTGTTGCGTTTTGAATGATTATAACTAAGAGGAAGGAGGGCGCAGGTCACAGCAACATGCAAAATGCTGTAAGGGGAGTAGGTATAACACAAGTTTGTCCCTTTCGTAACAGTCCTTTAGGGCAACAAATCTCTCCACAAGATTGTCTTAGTAAGAAAACTTGGTTCATATAAAATGGATTATTTATGAACTTCCATTAGATAGAGGCATCTATCTATATCAAGAAATAAATATCTGCTCCGGAAGATTTCTGATGAAGAGTTTGATTTTTTTTTTATACTATTGTAACAATAAGCAGTATCATAGAAATATAAATAATAACATTCTGTCCGGTTTTTCAAAGCCTTCATTGAAGCAAGAGTTTTGTTCTGAAGCAGTTTTACTTGTTGTATTAGGCTGTGCATATTTAGTTTCCTTTAAAATCAAAGTCTGAAAGAGATTCGAACGGAAGAGCTAAAACTATGAGTCGAGAAAGAGATCAAGGGTTTCTAAAATGGAGTAAAAATGAAGTTAAATAATGCTTTGAGAATCCTAGATAGATAAAGAGTGAATAGATGAAGAAGAATCAAAGGGTAATTTGAAAAGACTATAAGAGAGAGAGAGAGAGATAGAGGGAAATAAATGCTTTGAAAGTAAATCAGCTTTGACTGAAATTTTAAGAGAAGTCAAGCACCTTTGAAATACATCTTACCCACAATACACCGCCCCTCTCTCTGACTTTGAGCATCACGCCTTCCTTGGCCTTTGTGTTCCTCCGTTACGCTGATTGATCAGACTGCATAGCAATTCTTTGCATGCTTGGGCAGACTAACAAACTCCAATATGTGTCCAGCCTACCTTTTTAAAGTAAAATATAGATCCAAGCAAGAGGCGTCAAACACATTTAAAAAGAAAATCCTGTTATCAAATCAGAGAGAGAGGGCCCAAGTTAAGTAAAAAACAAAAACAAAAATAAACAAAAAACCCAGCATTTCCTTACATGGTCCGCTGGGGCTCTGCACCATCCTTTGAGCAAAGAGAATGGGACCAATGCCCCAAGTTCTCCCTTTGTCAGCCAATCGCGTCACGAGAGAGGGCTCTGGACATTTGGCCATGCCACCCTGTGGACTGCCGATGGTGCATCAGCCAATTAGGTTCCACATTGTCCTCCATGAAGCTTTGAGAGTGGCTAGGGGGAGAAAAGAAGTGAGACAGAGAGAGAGAAGAAACGAGGGAGGGGGCTTGATCAGGTGCTATTGAAGCATAGCCAGAGACCGAGTATCTGCATGGTGGCAGTCTCTCCAAAGCTGGACTCATCTCATTTCCATAGTTTTTGTGTTCAGCTCTGAGGCAACTGCTTGTTTACCTGAGTCACTGAGGTATTTTCACAGCAATGTTAATTTCTCAATCATGGATCATCTCGCATCTCTGAAGAGACCCTGATGTTCAAACCTAGAGTGTTTTAAATCCAACATTCTTCACACACAAGTATTTTCATAGGAGAAAAAAAAAAGTAGCCCTACAAGCTGTCTAAATAGAAGACAATCTTTCCCTGCGTAAGACTGCTAGCATTATTAACATTTGGTGGTTCAACAGTTAAACATTCACTCTAAGTATGAGCTAACCCACGAGCACTGGCCTACAAAGTACTAGCATTGGCCGTGGTGACTTTTGACACTGCAAAGTGAGTGATTTGTTCTCTCCGAAGAGAAAGATGGCTGACACAAAGCTGATGTGAAACTCTTCAACTCCTCTGGCTTCAACCTGCACGTTTAAATAAGCTTAGTTGTTGCAGAGCGACACCAGTGTGTGTGTGAGGCTACAGAGACAAAAACCCCCGAAACAAATTCACATCCAGACAAAGCTTACAACAGACAGTTCATACACAAAATGAAGGAATATGGATACACATTACAAACATTTCAAAGACTCGTGTTTTCAGCATTTGACACATGAGAAACTGTGAACAAGAGTTCATTTCAAAAATACATCATCCGATATTTCTAAAATTTACCGTAAATGAAAGGATTTACTCTAAGCGTCTATTAATTTGTTCTAGTGCTGTTATCAAACGTTTTCAGAAATAGATGCTCTTTTTATTTTGAAATCAAACACCAAATGATGGAAACTAGATAAAGAGTGAATCAAGCATCAGGTGTGTAATATATTCTTACTGTGGTGTTATAACGTGCATTTGGTCGATGGCTAGCTAGTCTACTGGCCAAAGGATGCTCAATATATTTATCCCAGGCACTTAATTGCAGGCTTAGCGAAGCGAAATGTTTGAAATGGTCTTTTCACACATGTTTGGGGACAAGATGACCCTTGTCTTCATGTCACACTGGCAATATTTACTGTAATAAAATGTGGTAAAATGTAGCAAACGCCCCAAACTACAATTACATTGTCATTATTGTTATTTGTATAATATATATATATATATATATATATATATATATATATATATATTAGTTTTGGTGAAAATTAAAAAATATTTTTTTTTCCTTTTTGTAATAATGGCACCACTTATCTTCTGTATGTGAACACGACGGACCAACACTTTTTAACTGAAAGTAAGAAAAAACAAACTGGGGAAAAACTTCATTCATCCATTTCATTCAAAGTAGCTTCATTCAATCTTAAAAGTTATTAGTGCTCCGTGTAAACTGAAAATAGCACTTTGGGGCTTGGTCTTCACAAATTTGAAATAACCCCTTCAATGGATGACCCATCACTTTTGAGCCGCCAGGGAGGTGCTTTTATTAACTGTAAATCAAACCAGAGATTGGAGGAGGGTGCTTCTAAAACACAGATATGGAAAGCCCAACAATCCCATTAGACTTAAGAACAACAACAACAACAACAACAACAACAACAACAACAGGATGCACAAAGAACAAAGACAACGACACATACAAAACATACTGGGGAGTGTGGGGTGTGTGTGGGGGGGGTCCTGTCAAAGACAAATCGCAGGAGAGAGAGAGAGAGAGAGAGTGAGAAAAGACAGTGAGTGAATCATGAAAGAGGCAGTGCTATGGCAGACACAGACATTTGACTTGGAAAATGGCACCATTTGTTTCTGTTTAGCACCAGTTTATCACATATTGGTTCTGAGATTGAGAAGAGAAAAATTGCACGAGCTCAGTCCAAAAACAAGTCCCTTAGATTGGAGAAAAAAATTGAGAGAAAAGATCCCAAAAAATGTCTTTGTCACACAAAACCTCTTTGAATCTCTGTTTTCAGACCACAGACTAGCAAAGCTAACTTGGATCTCCACCTGTTACTCCCGAATCAGATCTCTATTGGAAAACCCTGTTGAAAAACACTCAAAGGCACTAAGAAAGCCAGACTACATCACCACGTCTCTGCCCAAACAATTTGCAGCCTGGCGAGTTCAGGATAGGTATATATTCAACCTACATTCACCTACATCCACGGGTGTCGAAGGGATACTATAAGCTAGCTTATAGCACCTGCTAATGGCTACTATGAAGTCTTTGGGGTGCAAGACATTCTATAGTGCTTGTTCCTTACGTGTATTTATTTCTCATGAGGCCACAGACAGGCGACGAGAGCGCAGAGCAGATGTTCACATATCGGCTCGGTATGTACGTCAAATGCTTTCTTTGACTGAGTCAAACAGTGTGTTATGAAGTATCGTTATCTTGTCCTGCAAGACTGATACTAACTGAAGCTCCAATGCGAGCATCAAGAGCACAAGTGTCCATTGAAGAGCCCTTTGTGTTGTGTGTTCATGTTTTACGCACTGTACAGTAGTATGTATGACTACTACTCGTCTCTCGCACACTTTTCTTCTCTCTCTTGCCCGGGGAATAAGAATATCTACGGCGAATTCTTTTCAAAGCATTGTCTCGCTAAATGGGAAAGATGGGGACAGAGTTTTCCTTTGTGTCATCTCTCTCTGATTTGGCTCAGTGTTGTGTTTGACCTACTCCCCCTTCTTCTGCTATGCCTGTAGTTGCTGCTGCGGTGGTTCCAGTTGCTTGTGAGGTTGTCATGGGGGAGGATGTCTGGCTGCCACGGAGCTCTCCATTCTGACTAGGATGTTGATGAGGAGTGGGTAGAGAGGGAGGGTCTACAGTTTGGGAGAGGACTCCATTGTGGGGCGAGCTGTCAGAGGAAATGCACGAGGAAGAGACTCTGAGGCCTTGATCGTCGGTTACCGTTCTTCCTCCTCCTCCTCCTTGTCCTCCTCCGCCTCCACCACCTCCCCCTCCACCTTCAGTTTTCACACCGGGGTCTGCAGAACCCAGGGAGGAAAGCTGGTCCTCCTAGCGAGATAGAGAGAGAGGGGAGGGGAAAGAGGAGTGGGAGCAGGGAGAGATGGTCGTAGGAGAGAGGCCATTCAATGAACGATGGGAGGGATGTGAGGAGTCGTAAAGGAGATGTCCAATCAAGGCAGATAACGTGACATGTAGAGGGGAGAAAAATCACATGTTGAAGAGGAGTGAGAAGTAAGAACAGTGAGATAAAGATGGGAAGAGGACGGGGAGGAAAATCACCAGAGAAGGATGTGATCGAATTGTGTGGAAAACAACATCAACATTGACAAATACAGAGAACCGGTTGGAGTGAGTCGTACATGTAAAAGCAATGGCAGAAGCAAAAGTAAGGAGGAATTAGAAAATAAAAAGACAAGTGGTAAGGGATTGGAAGAACCACATAGAAAGAGAGAGAGAGAGACAGAAAGAGGAGAGAGAGAGAGAGAGAGAGGGAGAGCCAAATGAGTCACGACGTTGATGCATGACGTACACCAATAGAAATGGCAGCACAGGAAAAGGGACACAAGGAAAGAAGGGATGAAGGAGGATTAAAATTCTTGAGGTCAAAGGGTCCTGATCCTCTTTGGATGCTGGGCACAGGGTGTTTGTCGGGCGACAGGTGTCAGGAAAAGTCAAGAAGTCAAGTGAGTCATTCTATGCCAATGAGTACAAATCATGTTCAATATCGACTCGTAAGTTTCTACGTTAATGTGCGAGCTTGAGTAGCTGAAAGTATTTTAAAGACTATAAAAGAACTCTACGATTACGGCTTCTAAAAAATATCTTAACAGCACATACTGTAGCATCAGCCTGTTACTAAAAACATGCACAACAAAAGCAAAATACAAAAAAAAACCCTGTCAAGCCACAAAGAGCTCAGAGCCAAATAAAACAAACAAATAAATAAATAAAGGTGCATCTTATTAGCGTGGCGGGAAATTCAAACCTCTGTCGAACCCACACCCACTGATCACACAGCAGTGGGCTGCTGCGTGGGCGTTCGTCCTGGGTTGGAGCTTTTGATTAGTGATTAAGTCAAAGTTGTTGTTTTTTGCCATCTTTTCTTACTTACATTGGCGCAGAATAACAGCAACGCAATACTAGTTTCATTATTAGTTTCTATCAAGGTCTGTTTGCAAGCCTTCACTCCCCGTGTTGTTCACTGACGTCTGTGTAGGAGGAGCGGGGAGAGAAAACAATTGGGTTATTGTGCCAATAGACAGCTATGAGGACTCTATTCATAATGGTGCTCAATGTATCCAAGAGCTACCGCACGACCATTTGAATATAGGAGCATTTTGAAAGCTGGAAATCAGAGTTTTACCGTCAGACCCTGGACAGAACCTCTTGAAATAAGTGCAGTTGATTTATCTTGCCTGGTACATTTGCCGTTTGGTGTCTAGACGTAATTACAGAGACTTTCACTGACAAATGTGTAACGAGTGCAGAGCCATCCGAAAGAGCGCAATCATTTAACTCAGGTTTGTGCTTTATCAGACATTGATTGAATACTTTAAACTATGAGGTACTGTAACATGAATGGAATGACATGCTGTAGGGGGGAAAGACAGGAAGTAGGAAAGATAGTTTGGTCTGCATCCAGTAGAGAAAATGAATCAAAAGGACCAAAAGCAAATTATCACAGGATAAGGTGTATCTGATGGGTGTGTCCATCATGAGTGGAAGGTGTTTCCATTTCACTTTAAAAAAAAATCAAAAGAAAAAGTGAAAAGAAGAACGAAAAAACAATGTACCCCAGAATTTGATGTGAATTAGCAAACCTTTTCTCTTCTCAATCAGAACCAAAATGAGTGAAAACATTCCCAGCTGCTATCTGGTGCTATGAACAGCTACAGTATCTGCTATGGTTACAGACAGTTTACAGGATGCCAGTAACACGACTCCACTAACACTTGTTTCGTTACTCTCAAACACAACCAACAGTGCCGTTTAATATCCATGTGTAGACCAATACACATGTCTATTAACCTCAGAAATCAAGCAGCTGACAAAGACATGAAAGAAATGTTTACTGACATCCTTTTTGTAAATTTTTTTAACTTACCAAACTTGCTTCACTCTCTGTGGGCTATAGTGTTTGATTACTTGGAGCATTCAATTACAGCTGAGTGTTTTTTTGTTTTTTTTTACGCTAATGCAAATTGTTGTACTGGAGACAGAAACACAAAACACTTAGTGGAGTACTGAAATGTTAGGTGTATAGTAATGATGCCGATAGACACACAGGTTCTTACCCATCTCCTCCAATCTCCAGTCAATTTGAATCGTGGATGCCTAGAGCAAACTGTTCAATCTTTCTCACCTCCACATTTGAAATAAAAACCTGCTGTAAGTGTCGCTTTAATCGATTTACATATGGCGGTTGTTAAATTAAAAGAACCCCAGTGTGGCTTAAGATGACTAGCTCGCCAGGTGAAGAGCTCTGACTCTGACGCAAAACAAACAAAACCAAACCAAACCAAAAAAGACTTAGTGCGCATGTCACACATCATCAGACACACCATAACGACTGGCCCACGCCACCATTCAACCAAATAATGTGCCCAGGTACCGAAAACATACACGAACACACACATACACACACACACACACACACACAAAACATGTGCACATTAATCAGTGTTCTTCAAGGGAAGGATTGGGTCAGATACGGAGATTTCCCATAATTCCTGTTGCGTGCTGGGAGGGATGGAAGACTGAATGGAAATGTAAGTTTGTGTGTGTAGGAAAACACAGCGGTGACAAATATGTGGCGTGAGAGGGAGAAAAGAAATCTAGACTAAAAGAGAACGCACACACTAGTCCAGAGACTTTTCGACAGATTTATCGCCAAGAATGGTCATCTCTTAAAAACAAATGTCCAAAATGTCTTGTTCACAAATCTGGATAGAAGTCTATGGAACCATAAAACATGTGATTGTATGTATTTTCTTTTAATTTAGATTTTTCTTTTTTTCTTTTTGCATAGCTGCTTGGCAGAAAGTAACAATTTTGCATTCAAAATTGTTCAAAAACCATTTGTAGTGTCTGTTTATTCATTCACTACTGCCTTTGTGCAATCGTGAGAACCAGAGGGAATCAGTTTGTAATGAGTGTGCATGTAGCAATAACGCTGTATATTCTATATACAACCCCTAACCCTTCAATGGTTATACAGTTAACTATTATTTATTAAGATTATAATGTTTAGTATATAAAGTTAATCAAGTGGGGGAAAAATAGGTCACTATTAAATATGAGTTGCAAATGCCAACATCTGAAAACAGCGGAGATTAAGAACCAATCATTGATTATTTGGTATTTCTCTGCAATGCGAAGAGTTACAGGAAGTTCTCCGTATATGACATGAAAATCATTTGCAGATAATAACAGTGTTGGCATATTATTGTATGTCTGTGGATTGCTGGTTATGATTGAATTGTGTGTGTGTGTGTGTGTGTGTGTGTGAGAACAAGCAATAGCATTTTCATTTGTGGAGGGCTGCAACAGTCACACACAAAACATTTGATGTTTAATGTTGTGAAGAGACATTACAAGGCTCTGAAGTAGTTCTATGTATTTCTGCCAAGGCGTCTTTTATGCTCATTGGTAAACATAAAGTGAAAAAGCAACCTAACTCATCTTAAATAATTCAAATGAAATAAACTCCCTACTCGAAGTCTGTCACAGAATATTTCCAGAGCTACCAGTGGATACAAGAAGGCGTCGTGTTGAGAGGGTGACTGCAGAACCATAGCAGGTTTCCACCTCTTTCTGTCTGGCAAAACAAAGAAAATGTCAGGGTTTTTTTTTTTTGTGTGTGTGTGTGTGTGTGTGTGTGGTGAAGGAGAAGGAAGCTTACTTCACACAATGCCAATCATGGCACTGTGCATAAATTACACATTTTCGCCTTTTGTCAGAGAAGAAGAGACTTTAAAGCTGCATAAGCCAAGATGTGCGTGTATAAATAGCCTTCTGCTAACCGAGATGGCCTAGATTATAAATTCTGATTAGTTTCCTAGATTATAGGGTTTGGCACCAGGTAGGCCTGTAGAGTGGCTCCAGACATCTAATCATCACCCACATGTCTGATTTCATCCACTTTTCAAAGAGGTCTGCTGTGTGGATGGATGTTTCCCTGATGCAAATTAAAGCAGGACTAAAGTTAGTGATGTTACAACACAGCACGCTACGTCAAACACAAGTGAACATATCGTGCTACATCGCCTCTGCCACCTCACGTTTGTTGCGATGGGGAAGGCCATAGAAGCGCTCCAACTGTGAGTCAGGAAATATTGCCTTTGAAAGAATGAATGGGCAGGGTTTGTACATTATTAAAGAGTAAAATTCAAGCAGTTTTCAAGCACTTTCTTGGTACCTAAACCAAAAATATCCTTACTATAAATTTCATTGAGACAAACAAATATGATGACGGGATCGTTTCATTTCAAATATTAAAATATTTCTGGTTTACGTGAATGATTGTGTAGACAATGAACACCAGATAATGTTGCAAATCAAGCATTTTTCAAGGAGTATATTTGAATTCAAGCGGATTCCTAACCTTGAATACATCATGGTCAAAATGAAGCATTTTCCTGTACCTACAACTGTACCTACAAAACAGTAAGAAGTAAGATTACTTAGCTAGCTAGCTTGCAAAAGTTTGCAGGTCTGCTAGAAGGACCCACTAGTGAGGTCCAGCTGAGAGAGTCTTCACAGCCTTTCTTTTTTGTGTAAGTTTGTTAGTTTGTTGTTGTTGATAATGTTAAAACGGCGCATTTTAAATGGCAGCAATTTCAGTTTGAAGTCTCTCTAGTTCATTTGGGTAAAGAGTGAGAGCAGGTTGGCTTGGTGCTGCGTGCAGTCTACTCATCTTGCGTTACATGATTTATGGGCACTACAGTTCAGGCATATTTCAGAGGAGCGCCTCTCGCTGCCAAGTTGCTTAGGGCAGCTTTAAATCTTTGAAATGTTTGGCTGTCGCTCTTTCAACAGAGATGTGTGCCCTTCAGGTAACCTCTGTCCAAACATTCAGTGACAGGCCTCTCTTTCTGCAAGATAAATGGAACAGTAAGTGGGCCTGTCGGTGTGTGGGCTTGCAGTGAGTTCACAGGGTGCTGCGTATGGACAGGGACGCACATAGAGAACAGCAGAAGTGGAAAAGAGGCAGCAGGTTATGGATGGAGAGTGAGAGTTTGCCGGTTTGTTTATTACCTGGATACTCTGGGTGGGACAGGCGCGAGACGGGGCTGCACTAGGATGGACTGACGCCTCCCCTAAGAGAAATCACCGTATCTCATCAACATAGGAGGAGAGGAGAGGAGAGGAGAGGAGAGGAGGAGAGGAAGCAGGAGGCAGGAGGAGGAAGCTGACAGCAACAGGGAGAGGGAAGGCTCAAGAAGGGCAGTGAGGGTTGAGGAAAACAACAGCCACCCAAACAATACATACACAATGCGCAACAAAAAAAAGTGAAAAGGACATAAATATACGTACAAATGCTCACTAACGCACATTTACATACACATACATAATGGCAATCACACACGCACAACATTCTCAGACAACCCAACAGCCTGAAAGCATTAAAGCGGCGTGCCATGCTGTGTAATCATTAAAAGAAATCATGCTTAGGATCAGAAAGAAAAGGGCGTTAAAATTGTGCACTCCAGACATCCAAACGGCATCTGCATCTGAAAGCAGCATGTTAATCCAAAAGACTCGGGAAAGCCGAGTCTCGCATGTTTCCTGCTTCAGAAAGGTAAGAAGACAGTAAAAGAACATGCTTATATCAAACATGCGTATGAAGAAAAAGATATACACACTTGGAAAACCCAGAATTATATTGACATTAATACACTATATACCAAAAAAAACACAGAGAAACAATATTTAATAGGATTTTTGCATTTTACCTTAACACACACCACACACACACACACTCAAAAAACAGCCAATGTTCAGGAAATTGCAGCAATGAATACGGATAAAAGAGTGCAATCAGATCTTATACTAATGAAACATCGATGTGATTAATGTCGGGAAGCCGTTTCCTCATTAAATACACCTTGCTGAGAGCTGCTGAGCAAGCAAAAAGTTCACAAAGTTTAAAGGATCTAAATCTAAAAGAAGGCTTTATAAAGTTTTCAGTTTTTACAACTGATAATGTGCGGTGACTGCCAGATAATGTAACATTTTTTAATAAAATGTCTTTATAAATGACTTAAAAAGGGCTGTTTAATACAGTCTCATGGTATATGAACTCAATTTGTTAAATTATTAGTCAGTCTTATTACATCATCCAATAAAATATATTCCACCTCTGTTGAAATGCATAATTTGTCACTGTAGTAATGTGATGTAATTTATTGGATTAACATGTTTTATCAAATAATGTTTCTGCTACCAAATTTAAACAAGGTTTCCTGCAGTGTTCACCAAATTAAACTTGAGGCGTTTAAAGACCTTTTTAGACCACTTCTCTAAAACAGTTTCAACAAAAACTGAACCTCATAACCTTCATGAAGGTCGGATCAGTTTTAGCGAGGTAGGCGTAGCTTATAAACTGTGTAATAAAAGTGTAATTAACCAATTAACGTGACCTGGACCCAGATCAGCCGCAGAAGATTGATGGATGTATTTAAACAATGAATACATAATTAATTTAAAATTCTGATATCTGAGTGAGAAAAACTTTATTTAAGTTTTTGCTAAAATGCAGATTATGAGCCTCCGAGCCACTGCAGCTAGCAGCAGTGTCTGATGCTGCTGACTGGAATACAACCCCCCGAAAACATCATCATAGTCTATTCAAGACCGTTGAAAAGAAATTCAAGACTTTTAAAAACCTTTTAAGGCTTTTGATGCAACTGAATTCAGTTGTTTTTAAGAAGATAACCCTGTTACATCATCTGGGCGTTTTTACCTTATCAGTTGCTGAAGAGTGCTTTTATGTTCTTATACAATAGTTACTAATGCCTTCAAGTCCTTCGAACAGAAGATCTGAAACCTTAAAATGTCTGTGTGGAAGTCAGCTGTTTATTCTGAAGGCCCCTGTGTTATTATGTGAGGTCTAGTGTTGTTTTGGAAGCTGGTAGCAGCGGCCTGAGGAAACAACGGCATCGTGCCTCCTCTGTGCCCTCTCACTCCCCATCACTTCACTCCCCGCACCCACTCAGCTGCTGCTCAGTCTCACCCAGTGTCATCACGCTGGACTGAACGGCCTGCTTGTCGTAACTGCTGCGGTTCATGAACACGAGGCCCCGAAGCTGCGTTTTTGTAATTTCCAAAAACAGCTTTTACAAAACGCTCACTCAAGGCGCCGTCTATTTTGGACCAGGAGCTGCTTGTAGATTAAAGGAGTATTTCAGGATAAAGTTTGTCAAAGCAGTATTGGAGCTTAAATTGTCACAAACCATATGTTGCTGCTAAACGCTGGTATTAACCCTCTTATTGCTCTGCTTAATAATTCCTCACAGACTTACAAGCTTGTTAAAAAAATAACTTATTTGGTCCTAAAAACTCAGTGTTTCTTTTTTTCAGACACATTCATGAACATGTCGCCACCAACTTGTTATTATAGAAAGAATAAAGTTTGGTATCAGGAATTCAATGTAATAATTCACTTTAATTCTCATCGGCCTCATTGAGCAGTTTAAATCGCGGAAGGTGCTGCCTACATACAAAGAAGATGTTTTTACAGTATTTGGATGTGATTAACAGGAAGAGGGGGGGAAATGAATTAGGAATTGTAATGAAGTGTGTAGGGAAATCTGAAAGTAAATCTTGTGCACGCCACCTGTTAGCATGGAGACGGACACAATAATGTGATTTAATCAAAGACAAATTAGCTTTTGGAACATGGTAATTTTGTTTGTGGGCAGAGGTTTTTTGCAGCATGATAAGAATTTTAAATGTTTTAATTTAAAAGCCTTCTCGTGACCACTCTGTGAGCACCGAAGCTCGTATTTGTCATGGACGTTGTGTCACATGAACTCACAGCAACAGCTTTATGAGAAAACTCAGCTGTAAATAAAGTAATTAAATGTCGCACCTTCACCAGCTGTAACATTAAAGCGATGAACACATTAATGCATCGACAATTCTAATCAGTACTTTTACTTGCTACTTTAAGTATATTTTGATATCTTTGTACTTTTTAGAGCTTTTTAAGCATTATTTACACAAACCCCAAAACTCCCACCACGAGCGGCATTTAAATAACATAATGAAAAGAAACTAATCTGTACAAACGTCTCAGTTTCTGTGCATGAGTGAGCTGAGCAGGTGTTTGCACAAATGCATATATACAGTATATATCTATGTCTTTATATAGATATATACGTGTACAGATATATATGCGTATGGTCACACGCACACACTGTATTTACAGCATGACTCATGCTTGGAGGTGGGCTGGTTCCATTTGACAGGATAAGAAAGGGGTTGAGATCATGAAATGAGCACTAAAGAGGGAAGCTGCTGAAGACACAACAGCACCAGCACCAGCACGCAGCATCTGGGGCTCAGCTGTTCACTAACCTGAGTGTAAGTCTGGCTCTACATCGTGTGTGAAACAGGCGCAAGGAGTTTCGACCCCCGACATGCTCGGCAGAAACATTCGACAGAAACAACTACAGGACTGGCAACATCACCATCATCATCATCATCATCATCATCACCACAGACTGAGAAATGCTCGCAACCCCGGCTAGAGTCAGACATCTGGAGAGCTCGGGCTGAGGAAAGCAAAGGTCTTCAAAGCTCCCAGGTATGTTGGCAGACAGGTGGCAGTCAAACCCAAACACAGGGACGGGTCAAGACAATCAGAGGGACCACACACACACACACACACACACAGCAGATAAAATAATAACAGCAGCAGGGGGAAAAAGAGAGGTAGAAGGGGGGAGAGAAGATAGCACGGGCCATCGAACGGACTCGACGAGAGAAGAAGCAGTCTCACAGACCTGATCAGCGAATATCCTGGTTTTTGGCTCAATCACGGGTCCTCCCCTTAACTCATCCTCCACAGCCATGAGTCTTGGAAGCAGAGACAGAGAGAGAGAGAGAGAGGGGGGGGAGAGGGGGACGACAGGAAGAGAGGGAGTATTATGAATTCAAGATGATACTTAACAGGAAGTTAAGAAGAGCAGGTGCGTCTCCAACATCTGTCTGAACAACACCGCAGTGATTAGATGTTGGTTACCTGGATCTCAAACCTGACAGGCAGCTCAATCTGTTAAGCCCATGCAAACGTTGAGCAGCAGTAACCCAAGCCATGCTTTCCGAGGCACTGCCAATTTTCACTGATGGAGCCTTTTTTCTTTTTTTTTTTCTCTTCTCGCTCCCCAAGGGATTCATCAAAGCATTTTTGCCCATTTTAAGGTGTTTTCAAAGCGCAATTACGGCCAACTGCGGACAATTACGCTCAGTTCTGTGACGTGAATGGTTCAGTAACAGATCTCCGCATCATCCCCAGGGAATTGCCCATTTTGTGTAACGCGGACTGACCAAGGCACTGATGGAAAACCCTTTGACTAATCATTTCAAAGACTTTGCCCGCAGAAATGAGCGAGCTTACTGCTGCAGGTTTCACGAGCTGTCGGACGGCGCAGGTTTCCCCGGCTCTCGTGACTGTCCAAGTGCCAGGGATTTACTCCAGATAGGGTCGTTCGAGGATCTTTCTCACACAAGGTGATCCTGCAGTTACACGGCCAACTGGCCAAGCTGTGAATACTGTTATGGTGGTGATGAATGCCAAATAGAAGTTTGTGTGAACAGAACAAAAGACCTCTCCCCATGACACGTTCCAACTGGATTTGTTTTCATGACTTCCCCTTCGTTTTACAAGATTTTACAGCAACAGTATAAACATCCTTGCAATTTATTGGCATGAAATGAGCTTGCTGGAATATTTTTCCTTTATAACAGTAACTTTACAAATGTCTGTTAAGTTGTTTGGCTGAAAGGACCAGAACGATTGTCGCTCGCGTCTTCAATTGGCCGGTAAGCCACTCAAAGAGCTGACAGGAACATTTAATTGCCGACATGTGTCAATGCAGAACTAAGTCATCTTGTGTCACTCGAGGCTACTTTCAGCACATTCACATCATTTTATTATTCACAACACAGAGAGGCACGTGTTTGACAATAAAGAACGAAAATCCACAGGTGAAGTTTCAAACATAAGTGTTTGGATGTTTTATTCCATAAATAATGTACAATGTTGAGTTATTTTTTACAAAAGAAGAGAATAGGAAAAGAAAAGAATCAATCATACTGTAAACACAGACAGAAATATAAGCACTGTCCCAAAAAACAATGGAATGTAACATGGGTATACAGCATTAAGATCTTGACATGACTTCAAGAGGCAGACAATGATTCATGTGGGTGATATGTTACAAAAAAAGAAAAAAGTGAAGCTTTTTATATTCAGTTGTACTTCAAGTAGTGTGCTTTTGAGGTCAAGTCGTACACGTAGTCAAAACAATGTGTGTATCTACCAACATGAGGTCACAATGTCTGAATATTTTGCTACAAAGAAAAAAGGCAGGAGACAAAAGGTGTCAAATGTAACGGAAAGTCAACGGAAAGAAACAACAGACCTGGATCAAACAGCGGCTGCAAATACTTCCTTTTTCCCCCCGCGTTTTTTTTTTTTTGTGCCAACAAGTGCAACATATCGTACGTGTGTTTGACCGAAAACTTACCTCTCAACATCTGATTGGTGTCGATGCAGCAGAGCCGCCCGCCCGGCTGGTTTGAAGCAAACTAAGAATTATTTGCAACTATTTGACACAGGTCCGTATAAAAGTGACTAGAAACCCTTGGCTGTTGCTACAAGCCATGTCAATCAGACCAATATTGATCACACACGCACACACATCAAGCCAAAACTCATCACCACTATGAATTCATTTGCAAGATTTAAACAGAAGTTTTGCCGTAGTACAATCTATACAGCCTATCAATATATTCTTGCTACAAAAGAGAGGCGGATATACTGACACCAGATTATCATCCGTATCTCTGGAGAGGGAAAAAGAAAATAATATGGTTGCCTTTTAATAGTAATGTTGAAATCATACTGTAACTGCATAAGTTAAATGACAGTACTGTCTAACTTTCTTAAACAACTATTCTGATCACCATGTCACCGGACACCACCAATGACGGACTGCAGGTCAAAAGTCATACCAAGCATATACAGCAAAATCATACAGGTAGAAGAGAAGAAAAACGTTTTGAGCTCTAATTAATAAATAATATCCATTGCAGTCTTTCATTTAAAATGCAGATACATTCACAAACACCGTACAGATAAGCAAAAAACAAGCTAAACTTAAGAACACACTTTGCAGAACACACTGTTGTCAAAGAGTCACGTCACTGTTGTCATGTTGTCTCTGTGGTATTTTGCACTTTACAGTATTCCAGGTCTTTTTGTATTTTTATTTTTTTCGGTTTATATACTGTGGATGGCACCTGGTACAAGATTTTGGCAGGAAGTTACTGTTTCTTTATGTACACAAGATGCATACAATATACCTCAGCAGGATCCTGCATGTGCATTTGCACAGACAGCACATGTAGACGTATTGTATCTATTATTGCGCTTCACCTGCTAAAAAGTTAGCTATTGCAAGGTTAAAATATCTCACTCTCAATAGAATTCATATATATATATATCTCATATTATTACTGTTATGGCTCTTGCATCACAAACTGTAACATGCTATGGATTATAGTTAAAAATAGATTATTACTATAACAGGTACGATTAGGACCATTCATTTTGTTCCCCCTTACTGCATCTCGCTGCATCTCTCTTACGTAAATCTGTTGTTCAGTTCACAGCCAACAGCTTGGGGAAGATAAATAGTTTATATTTATACCAAATAAATATACATTTTATAATAATTCATTAATAAATATAAAATAATACAAATAAATAAATAATTTTATACTGAAAATGCATTAAAATATTTTGGGGAATAAAACAAATTGGAGAGCCTGTAGCCAACTAATGGGATCACTACCCTAAAGAAAATAATATAGATACTTTAGTGCTACAGGTAAAGTGAATTCAGTGTTTTCAGTGGATTAAACCTAACATGACCTAAAACTCAATATTTGGCTTTGGTTTAAATTAGATTGTTGAGAACAAAAAGTGTACTTGGTCTAGTGACTTGCTCTGAGCTTAAAGTCCGGTCTGCGCGCAGAACATTAAGGCTTCACTTGAAACACAACGCTAAGTGTTGCAGTTCTGCAGATAAGATAGAGATTTTCTTTCCAAGGAGGAGCCACAAATTCAGGATCACACACGCTCCTTTTTGCAGAACCTGAGCTTGTATTTGCATCAACACAATATGTTTAGTGTGAAAATTTAACAAAAAAATGCTTTAATTTTAGATGAAATATAACAAATGGCTATGGTTACACTTGTCATCTCACTAAGATTTTGGAGTCCAATCAGTCCAGTACGATGGCCTGAGACCAAGTTTATTGGCGTCCACATTTTCTTTGCATTGCTCACACGTGTGGTTCAAACTAAAATGTGCCCAGACGATGCACAAGTTTTGCAATGCATTCGATGACACGGTGCGGGCTCAGTGAAGTGTGAGTGCAATTGACTCGGAAGCATCCAGATCTGCTACTTAATTCACCCTTGTGTGGTCAGATGATAAAAGTCACACAAGTTGCAAGTGTAAGCCTCTGAGATACCAGTTTCCTGCACACTTTGCTTATTCGCTATAAGCTTGTACTCCTGGGGAGTAATAATCAGTGGTTTGGCTTTAAGTGCTCTGATAAAGTTGTCTATAAGTCTATTATGCGGCATATTTCCTTCATGCGCTAGAATCTTCGTCTGTGACTCTCTCCCCTCTTCATATTACACCGTAGCATCGTATGAGTGTAAAAAGAAAAAGGAGAGAGGGGTCGGCCCCCACGTTCACTCTGTAGGAAGATACATCAGCAGTCCTTCAGTGAACACGGTCCACCTCGATTTAAAATGGAAGAGCTAATTTTAAACCACGGTCTTCCATAGTCCTGTGCCTGGAGGTCCAAAACAATACCGTGTGTTGCTTTAAAAAGTGCGGAAATGTTTCTGAAGTTATCAAATTCTCAATCCTCTTGTGCTTTCACAATGCAATCTCGTGTGAGAGTCAACTGAAAATTACGCTAAGTGGAATCATCTGAAATAATCCCGAGATCCATTTAAAAGCTGAGTTCATAAAAACGGCTGATGATAAGTGCAACAGCACAAGGGAATGGGAGGGTTTTTTTTAAGGATGGTTTTATATACAAAGTTAGGGCGTTAAAGATGTTTTCCCATAAAAGACGAGCAGGACTGTCTCTGTCTTCATTCCATGTCTTCTTTCCTGGAGTGGATTAGAAGTGGCAATATTCTCTGTCACAGATATCCACCCTTCAGTTGCAGACCACAGACTAATATAAGATGTGAACAAGAAATATATTGTATTCTTTTCCTTACAGAGCCTTTTTACCTCAACCTCTCTCCACAATAAAAAAACCCAGCATTGCTAATGCGCAGTAACACTTCAAATGCTCGAGGAATCGTCAGAACGCAGCAAACATTTGGTTTTCGTGCCTGAATTCAACTGAGATACGATCAATATTCCACTCTCTTCCCGTCAAGTACTTAATTTTGTGGCTAATCAATAAAAACTAAGGACTGCGCTCAGAAACTACACCGTTACAATTTCACACAAGCACTCAATAAATTAGAAGTTCTCCACAGTCATCCAAACATGATGCTCTTCCATGTTGTGAGGTTATGACAGCAGATCTGCTGCAAACAGAGCTTAGAGGACAATTCAAGAGTCCTTCGTCCAGCTTAACTCAGTCGAAAAGAACCAAGCGCAACGGGAACATGCCCTGCATGCTTATCAAAGAAGATATAAATCTCTGCCTTCCTTATAATAGCCTCTCATTTAATTTGTCACTCATTACATGTCCGCAGCTTTGACTTTTAATATACAGTACAGCTCCCTGCCTTTCTCCCAGGGCTGCAGTACTTAATGAAACTGAAACAACCTCCTACCCTCCAATATTCTTTGTGAGATAACAACCCTTGTAAATAGAGTCAGACTCTAATATGCAATATACGTATCTTAGGAAAAAAACCATCCCGGCTTCAACTCCATGTTTCAGACTTGTTAAATAGAATCCAATATGCTAAAACCCTACTGTGAGACTTCTGCCTCCACTTACTCCTCAGAAGAATGATAATGCATTTTAATTCATGCTAGAAATCTCTCACTTTTCCCACATATTTTGGAAGAAAACTCATATAGTCTTTTCACCAAAGGCGTCACAATAAACAGAAATAAAGTCAACGTGGCCCGCCAGTGACCTCCCTATAAAACTGTCTTTTGCCCTCCATCCCAACAACAGCCTCCATTTACCTGCTAATTATTCCTTTAATTTGGGAGTCTTTCTCCACTTGCTGTAGCCGTAGTTTCCTCTCACTGTCATCGAGTCGATTCTGGTACTGTAGGAGGATCTTATTGGTCTGCTGCTCCTGCGTGAGGAGCCTCCGCTCGTACTCCTCCAGCTTTTTGTGGGACATCACCAGGCGCTCCTTCAGGGAGTTGATCTCCTCCTCGTACTCCCGTACCTGAGGGAGAGGTATGGAGATAATGCTAAAATTAGAAATGTTTAAACCAGGTTAGTGTTTGCGTGCCTTGGTTTCGCAGCTGCTGGTGGATTTGAAAGTGCTTTAGGCACAATCGTGAATTTACAAAACCAGCCACTGCAAATTAAGAGTGGCTGTTGAGTAAAATCTGATGTACAGTGAATATACCAAACACTGAAAAAGAGTTATGTCGTTTCCCACACTGTTTGAGACCTCTAGACTTCTGTTTTCAAGACCAGATCTGAGTGCCATCTGCTCAGCGTTCCTCTGCATTTTACTAAACATGAATAAAAAAAACTTCAAAGTGAAACCTACCCTGTCCATGCGGGACTCATCCATGCTCTTTGAGTACTCCTTCAGTTTGAACTCTTCACGGTCGATCCGCGAACTTTCAATGTCAGCCGACAGATGAGGCATGTTGGAGACCCAGGCCACTGTTCGCTCATTGGCTGGGGTCGGGGGGTTGAGGGTAGATGGAGACTGGGAGCCCTGGGAAGAAAGGCAAGCACACTGAATATGAGAACATGGGTTCTTAAGCAGATAAGAGTCAATTTCATAACAAGCGATATTTACGCAAAGTGCCTCAGAGTTGCATAAGTTCATACTTTCTGACCAGGGCTGGACCCTGGTGGGAGTTTTGATTCCTCTCAATGTTACTCAATGAGCAACACATGCATACATATACAGTAACTGACATCTTACACACTTTGTTGCCATGGGCACAGCTGCTGAAAAAGAAAACTGGAGCGCTAAAGAGAAGAATAGAGTATAAAGAGAATAAAATGAATTCAGAGTGTGCACGTTACCTGTTTGCTCATGGTGGGTTTGAGCAGGTGCTGTTGCTGCTGCTGAGCCTGTTGCTGTGGTGACTGTTGAGTGCTCTGACCCGTGGTTCCCTGTGGACTCTGGCTTTCCCTGACGGAGCTCTGCTGGTGGGGCAGGCCCGGGGCAGTGTTGTCTTTGACTGACAGCTGCCGGGACCCGTGCTGCCTGCCGCCGTAGCCGGACTCCGGCGACTGGAGGAGGTTCCCGCTCTGCGGCCGCGTTTTAGCCGGAGCAGCAGGCGCGGCAGCCGCACTGACGGACAGCTGATGGGAGGTCTGGGACTTGACTCGCTGGGTGGGAGGCGGGGCAACAGAACTCTGGCGCATGGGTTGGACTGTGGAGGGGGGCGTGGCGGCCAGGGAGGAGTGGGAGGTCCCGGTCTGGGAGGTCATGCCCATCATTTGTTGCTGCTGTTGGAGGTTATCCTTTGGGAAGAAAACAGGCCTTTTCACTTGCACGTCATCGCCGTCACTTTCTTGCCGTTTCCCATCTGTCTAATGTCAAGTTCAGGCTGCAACTTACTTAATCTGCCAATTGTTTTCTCAACTACTTGATGAAAGTTTTGGTCTATGAAATGTCAGATGAAAGAGATGAAATGTCAGTGTGAATAATGTTGATCACAACTTCCTGAAGCCCAACAGACCAAAACCAAAAACAGATGCAGTTTATTGTCACATTTGACAAAGAAAACCAGCAAATCCTCCCAACTGTTGAGCTGGAACTAGAGACTGGAACTAACGCACTATCAAAATAGTTGCCGATTCATTTTCTGTCAAAATGATTAATTGACTAATTGTTTCAGCTCTTCTGTCAGATTAATTTCATAAATGTTGAACTCATTTATAAAGACAACATACCAAACAACAGTTTCTCAAATGTGAGGATCTGCTGCTTTTGTCTGAATTATATTGTTGTTTATTGAACATCTTTGGTTTTTGTGCCCTTCGTCGGACAAAACAAACAACCTGAAGACGTCACCTTGGGCTCTTGTGAATTTGTGATGGACATTTCTTGCTATTTTCTATAGTTTCATACAATATGAAACTAAGTGAAAAAATATTAGTTAAAGTGCTAAATCCACCAGAATAATTTAAAAGAGACAACACCTACAAATAGCGGCTTTAAGACGTCAGGAGAATTCATGTACCTGCATTTGCATTGACATCTGCCTGCGTCCATATTCAGCCCTGCTGTAGTCGTCACTATAGCTGTGTGAGTGGATGATGCTGGGTTGGCCCAGGTGACCGTCCCTGGTCCTGAGGGTAGACAGGTCCTCACTGCGAGAGAACCCCCCATGGGCGAACTGCGGGATGTAGGCCTGGTGAGAGGGCTCGGGGTCTGGGGCCAGGAGCAGGGGTGCTGGAGGTTGAGCCCGGCTGTGCTGGTGATGGAGCTGTTGCTGTTGAGGCCCATCAGCAGTCGCCAGATGAAAGAGGGGATTCTGGAAGGAAAGCGGGTAGCGCATGGCGGCGGCCTGCTGTTGCTGCTGCTGGGATAGCGAGTCGGTGGTGGTGCCCATCTGGCTCAGCTGGCTCAGCCGAAGGCCGCCGGACATGCTGGAGCCGCCAGAGCCAGCTGACAACCTCCCACCGGCCCGCAGCTGGCTGCTCAGGCCCGACCCCAGGCCGCCACCGCCTCCGCTGCTCAGCCCTCCGAAGCTGCCCATGCCGGCGATGGAGGCCTGGGAGGAGTTGAGCATGTCCACCGACTGCAGGTTAGACACGCTGTTCATTCGGGAATCCTGGAGGTCCATCATAGATACGCTTTTATTGACACTGAGAACCTAAATAGTAAGGGATATGAGAGGCTAGTGTGCCCCCTCTTATTATGTATGCTAGGTGGCCACGGATGATATGGGTGAGGGTGGTGCGGGTGTTTTTACCGCGAGGCCTGGATATCGGAATGCCTCAAAGTATTTCCCAGGAAATACCGCTAGGATGAGTTGCGTGGTGAATCAGTGGAAAAAAAGCAGATGTCATGATATACTACAGCCTCGATCACACGATGGCAGATTCTATTAAGTATGACTAACATGCACGTCATACTAACCTCACGTTGGTAAAGATTAACCTAGTGGATGGGATGATGATTCCCCATGTCAGTGTGATAAAACTCACCTTAGGGTCAGGCTCCGTGATGTCCGAGCTGCTCGTGCAGTAGGCTGGGCTGGATCGGGCCAGAGGAGGGCGTGATACGTAAAACATGTCTTTGGAGGAGGCTCGATGCGGGTGGTCACGGTCCTGAAAACTCATCTGGGAGCGGGATGGCATGACCCCTCCGGTGGAGGTAGGGGAAGGCAAGCGAGTGATATCTATAGAGCTGGAGAACAGCAGAGAGTGAGGCCAACAACAGCTGAAGTGCTACGATTCATCGATTAGTATTGTACAATAAACACATTTTGATAACTGAACTGGTTTTCAGTCATTTCTTTAAGATAAAACACCAAAATCAGCTGGTTGCAGCTTCTCAATGTGAGTATTTACTGGTTTCCTTCATCTTGTACGATAGTTAGTCAGACAAAAGAAGACATTTGAAGATGTCACTTTGGGCTTCGGGAAATAGTTTTTACTATTTTTAGACTTTTAATAGCTCTAAGATTTAACCAGTTTATAGCGTCCAAGTCTCAGTGGATAGACTGGTCCAGGACATGTGGCTTGCTGGTACAGGGGCTTGAGGTGTGGGGAGGTGGTTAACCTATTCCAGCATGGGAGAAAAGTGTGAGAGACGTGCACTCACCGATGCTAAGCTAATATTAGCTGCTGGATGGTCAGTCAATCCTTCATCATGTCTAGTTTTCTACTTCCAATGCATTACTTTTACTGCTGAGTAATTAGTAAAGTAACTATTACTTGTTCAATGAATACTATATAATGAGTAATTGATTACAGTTTCAACAGGGGTAAGTCATGCACAGTTTTCCTGACGTGCATTGTTCTAAAGAAAATGTTTTCACAAGAACCAGTTTCATAATATTTCAAATGACACATAAAAACAACAAAACATCACAATGATGTCTTTTGAAACGTCACTTACCTATTTAGATCTCTCATCATGAGATTTTGGAACTCGGATGAGATGCCCCTGTTGAAGCTTGGCCGTGACAGCAGCCTGTCTGTCTGTCTCTCCTGCACCCTGTCTGTCTGATGGCTGGGCTGCCTCTGGAGGTGTGGGTTACGCAAGGCCATACTGATGTCATTCAAGAGGCGAGGCAAAGGACCCAGTTTGATGATGGCGTCCTGTGGTTAAACATGAAAGAAACTGAAATCTTGCTGCAGATTTCCTTTTAAAAGAATGTATTTTTGAGTTATCTAATGTAAGGTTTCATAAAAATGCCGCCTCCACTCACCTGGCACTTGTAAGTTAATGACAGCTCAAGCCTGATTAATGACTTACAGCCTCATTTAGCAAAGAAGTTTGAGGTGAGGGAAGAGTGAGACATTATTGAGACCGAATTGTCAAAATGAAATCCTTGACTTGACATATCCAGTCTGAGTTTGGTTTATTTTGGCTTCACGGTGATAAAACCTGAAGTGATGTACAAGGGGTGGACACAATAACATGACATCCCGTACAATGTAATGCTATTCAAGCTGTTGACTCGTCAATGGAAGGTTTATTTGATTCAAGCCATAATTACTGGTGGTTGGGTACTGGACTGCATTATATCATCATGTGTAGCTATTTCTTTTTTTTACCTTAGTTACATGAGAGGGTACAATGTAGGTGTCCAATCCCTGTATGCCAAAGTGATTAAAAATACAGCAGTATTACCAAATAAGAAAAATGAGTAATCGATCAAAACCCAAGAGACATCCTGTGCAAATAGATAACAAATCTAAAAACTAAATAAAAAGGGTAATGTCAAATACTGTCTTATTTTATAAAGAATTACAGTGTAAAATTGTCGTCTACAATGGCATAGATGATGCGTCATGTTTGGGTTTACCTTGCTGAGCTGAGCCATGACCTCCCAGAGGAGACTGTGCAGTATGGACAGCTCCCTGCCGAGGTCAATGTATCCCTCAAAGCCGCCTGCATTGCTGACACTGTCCAGGTTGGAGATCTCGTACAGGAACTGCTGCATGGAGCCCCACTCCATCTCTAAAAACTCATTCATGAAACACATGTACTCCTCTTTACTGCCGAACCTGCAGGTGGGAAAGGAAGGACAGCCAGCGAGGAGACAAGCAGGTGGAAGGTAAGAAAGAGAAGAGAAGGGAAAGCGACAGAGAAAAAACAAGTGAGCAACATTTCACGGTGAAATTAAATGTCAACTGGAGTCACGATCTATCATAACTCTTAAATTGAGGTTTTGTTTCTTCTCTCTCATAAATGTCCTTCATGTCCACTGCCATCTGAGACACATTTGAGTCACAGCACAGCTATATACTGATTTCTAGTCGGCAAAACATGGACCATTTTGAAGTGTCTAGCACAATATGAAGGAAAGTTAGGGAAACATTGTAAAACATTCATGTACATATGTCGTTCTTATTCAAATCTGTCACAAAGTAATAAAGCTGTCTGGAGGAGTAACCCAGGGTTCAGCACTTGGTTCACCAATTTGTCAATAAAATAATAATTCTGCCTATATGTCATTAACTATACTAAACATATTTAAATCTTTAAAATATTTTATGTAATTGATGGCCGGCTTCTTTTTTCCACTTCACAAAAGGAACACACAATTTAGAAGTTAGTTTTCTTCTATGTTGTTTTGTTCAACTGATTATGGGATTTAACTGAATGACTGCTGTTTTAGTATGTGAGATACTCTAGCATACAGTACAGAACGTATTAGTGAGTGGCTGTAAGTAAAATGAAATAAAACTCACTTGGAGAAGTTAGCCAGGTTTTGCACCACTTTGGCGATGAGGGTGAGCGTGCGTGACGTCTGCTCGTCGGGATACTCCTGGGTGAGATTGAAGAGCGATGGGGACATGATGGCAGGACACAGGAAGCGCAGGAAGAGGGAACCGCTGATGAGACGGTCGGCGATGTCTTCCCGACCTCTCTCGGCACAGCGCACTCTCCAGGAGGCAAAAACTTCCTTTAGCTCTCGAGGGAAAACACTGTGAGGGGGGATATATTACAGGATCAGAAACAAACTGGAGTTTCTTCAGTTCCCTGTGAAAGAATCTGAAATCTCATGTATCTTTAAAACAGCAGAGAGGAATAAACACACTCAATACAAATGATTTTTGCATTTGCTAACTACTCACCAATGGGAGTTAACGATCTTGCAGAGTGCCAGTTCACAGCACATTCGAAGATTGGCTTGGTGGTCTGCGAGTACAGAGGGGGGTGTTCTCATGGGGTCCACTTCGCAGTTTTCCTCCGACTCGTACAAGGCCCTTATGAACTCCCCTACAAATGACATTTCATAGGTAACAGAAAAAACATAGAAACTATCACCAAGATCGATTCAGTTAATACAGAAAGCAACAACCAAGACAAAGCTGGTAAACCTGTGTGGCAGGCTAAACAGCAAACAGGCTAACTACTGTAGCTGGAAGGGAAATCTTTGAGCAACTGAAGTTTGTGCTTCAGCTTTATTTATGAGCCAAAACACACATTTTATTTTTTTAGATTATACTTATACAACAAACGTACATTATCTTGCCACCTGTCCACTTCCTGTTTACCAGTATCCAGAGTAATGGTTGTTGAACATGCTAACGCTGGCGACAGTAGTTCCAAACTTCCGTGTAATTGTAATTTATATGCACCTCGTTAATGAAGCTACGCTAACGTGTACAATGTAATTTAAGCCCATCACTTCCTTTATGGAAGTTGTATTTCTCTACTTTTAAAAAGGGCTGTTTCTTGATCCAGTAGACACCAGGCACTTGAGCTGAACTTGGCTAATCACATAATTCAGTACACCATCAAACTAGAGATATAAAAAAAGTTTGACTCTGGGTATGGTAGAAAATAATAAAACTCCCGCACAAAACCAAACTATCGCTTCAAGCAAAAACATTGAGACAGGCTGAGAGAAAGTGGGTAACAGTATCTCAGGGAGGATTTTTCCTTCAATTAAAAGTTTTGTTATTCCCAAAAAAGTTAATTTCCTGAATTTGAAATGAATTCCTTATTGGTGTGAATATTGCAGAGTTGCTTCAGTTTTTACAGCAACAAACTCAAACGTCAAGCTTGTTCCCTGTGTCCTGGCTCACCTATAGCGTCCTTGAGGTACTTATGTCCGATCAGTTTGAGGTACTCTTCTATGGCTTTGGTGGCCAGAGTGTTCTCTCTGAAGATAAGGTGTTCTCGGTCGATGAATCTGTCTACCTCGCACATCGCCATGTCTGACAGGAAGTCCTGGAACACAGGAAATCTAAATGATTACTCACATTTTACATAATGTTTACAGCAGAAATAAAAAAATGCATAGTTTTAGATTCAGTTTCACATATTTTCAAATAGAGGTGTCGCTACCTTAGCTTTCCCAGTGCTTTGCAGTATATGCACCAATGCACAGGCCACTTCCTCTTTGCTCTTGACACTCAGCACGGGCTCCAGCACAGCACACATGGTGCGGTAGTTATTGGTGACATACTCTGCAAACTCCTTGTACAGCTCCATGGGCAGGATGTTCATGGTCTGGAAGCGGGATTTGAGGCGTAAGGATGCGTTGATGATCTTCCCCCCTCCGACCCCAGCCCCCTTGGTGAGGACGCTGGGCTGGATGACCGGGTACCACTGCTCCACAAACTGGCGTCCAGTGATGCTTGAGATGGGGATGCTTACAAGTCCTAAGTATGTGCTCTTTTCCTTAGAGAAGAAAAGGTAGATATTAGTCCAGATGAGCATGTGTCAAAGAAAAGTTGTCTCTCATAAGGCTGCACTGTATGGATTTTTAAAATATCATCCGACAGTCTGAAATGTAAAAAAAAATAATTTAAAGCTTTAGCACTGAATAAATAATGAGCAGCAAGACTAACACTGGATCCCTGGAGTGTCGTTTAAAGCAAGATATTAGTTGCGTTTCTATGGAGGGTCTCTCTTGTACTAAATTGAAACTAGAAAGGATTGTATTTGTGACTCACCATTTATTCTCTTGTTTAAATAATGCATTCTTTTAAATGTGACAAAACAAAAAAAGATTTGTACTGCTAAATAACACAAAGATGCTCATAATGCTGCGTATCTGCAGGGCGCTGATAGGGTTGTTGATCCATGGCAATGACTCAATGATTATGATGGTTTCTGGCTTTTCTTCCTTTTAGAGTGCGTGCAGGCTCACTGCAGTTTGAAGACACTCCCTTCAATTTCCCTCCAACCCAAACCGTCAACGCTGCATATCCATAATATCCATGTTATAAAGCCAATAAAGCAAAAGACAACGACAACGGCGGTGCCACCACAGAGGACACCCCATTTTGTTTTTGTAGATTTTGTTATAAAGCCACTGAACGACAACACAGGAACCTCCTCACAGTATTATTTTAGTTATTTCCTCATCTCTGTGGAACTGATGCTCTAATAAGCCACGTTGCTAAAGACTGTTGTAAAGAAGTTGGTGGAGATTTTCTTCTCACCTGTAACTTTAAAATGGACTTTGAGAATGATTTGAGTGATTGCAGTAACAGATCTTTCTGACCACTTGGGGGCTGCAGAAACAAGTCGGGAACACATCACCACCTTATCAGTGGATATGGGGAACTTGTTAGCAAACAGTTTCTTATTTACACAACCAGCAGTTAGAGAGCAACATTATCATCCATTTGGAGTCGTGTTTCTGGCCACTTGGTGAATGTAAGTCCAATATTCACTCTGTTTTTTGTTTCTGCCATCTCAGGATGTAAATACATGGCTGTTCAGCTGCTAAATGCTCCACTGTGTTCCACAGCTAGTCACTACTGCGTCTGTCTGCTGTTAGAGCTTTTTTGTGTGGAAAACTAGCAGAAAACAATGCTGAAACTATTAAATAAACAGTGCTTGTTGCAACAAACTAGCCATTCTCAGACCTCCATGTTACCCCACTGATCTCTTTGTCACCTTGCGTCTCTTCTTGTCTGTCTCCTTGTATAGATGAAGGCGTAGGTTGCGGACGGCTGGCAGGTTGTTGAATTCAAAGTGCTCGCCCCAGAACACGGTGTCGGTGCGGGGCTTGCTGGTGGTGCGTGCGTACAGCATGTCGTCCAGGCAAAGCTCGCAGTAGTAGCGTTTCTTGGCTGGAAGCTCGCGGGCCTCGATGATCCACAGTTTGAGCACATTGTCCACCCTCCGGCTGTTGTCCTGCGTGGAGATGAACGTCGTGTCAAATAAGTTCAAGTGCATCTAATAATAGAGGTCATTAAAAAGAGCTCTACGAGAGGAGATGATGCAATGCAGGAGTAAACATGACAAACAGCAAAGAATAAACTCCAGAGATATGAAAACAGAGAGTGTGTGTGTGTGTGTGTGTGTGAGTAAAGGGCGACAGCAGGTCAGGCTGCAGGAGAACAGTAAATGACAGGAAAGAAATGGCTGGAGACATGGCGGGTTGAGCTGTTGTGGATTGTAGGCTGAACTCGACAAAGTGCTCTCAACTCTAAACGTGAATACAGAGACAGAAAACTGCGCGGCGGAGACACAGAAAAGAAAAGATAACAGAAAAGGTGAAGGATCAAAGTAGGTCTCTTTCTGGATGAGAAAAGTAATCCACTTAAACTTAGAAAGACACAAATGACACAATGCACGTGTGCTGCAAAGACGAGGGACAAACAATGGTGGTAATGTTTCTGTGGACAGCTACGCTTCCTGATCACGATCACAAAGCCCAAGCTATATTTGACATCCCCCATGGGAAGAGAGAGTGCCGTGTTGATCGCAGTGATGTTTCAGAGAATGGGGGCTGAGTCATTTCAATTGGGCTCAAATGCCATTGTTGTTAGCCCCGTGTTTGCTTCAGACTATTTAAGTCCTAATTTAGACGGCTGGATACGTGAGCATCGGCTAGACCCACAGCTCTCAAGATCTCCATTTGTCTCCTCTTTGATAACCAGTGCCAAACACAAGGCATAATCAACTCCAAACCTCTGAGTTTGAATGTGCTGGGCATCTGGTGGCTCAGTTTGCTAGTGCACATCCAGCGCCGCAGCACCAGCATGGGCTCCAGGCCTCTGTCTTCATGTCACGCTACATCTTCCCCAGTTTCTGTCATCTCTCGATTTTACTACCAGAAAACTAATAAATCACCAACGCAGGGTGAAGTGGCTGCACTCCTTTGGAAAGAACAAACAATCACAGCTCAAAGAGGGAATTCAAAGGCTCCAGAAAGTTAAGAAGCGCAATGACAATCCTCGTCTCTGCAGTCTGCAGCAGAGTCTTATCTCTGTCGATGCATCTGCTCTGAGGTGCACGGTGCGTGGAGTTTAAGGGTGGGGGGCGATTTTGAAGAGAGCCCCCGTGTGGAGTCCTTGGAGCTCCGTGACTCAGCCAGGACCCCCGTGGCCTGAGCATCTGGACGTGGCATTCAACTCAGACACTGTTTCATCTGAGCCTGGCTTGATAACTCCTGGGCCCTGGTTGTCGTCAAAGCTGCATATCTCGCATGCCTGTTCACTTTTTAATAAAGGAGAGGGGAGATGTGGGACAATTTTACAGAACTATGAAATCAGGATCAAAATTAGGATATTGGTTTAACTCAGAGCCGATATGAAGGGCTGAGACTTGTTTCGTTGTTTTAAGCCGTGAGGATGGATCAAACCCGCCTAAATCATACAGTAGAGCTGCAAAAAAGAAGAGGATCCCATCTGCATTAAACAACTATTATCTGGTCGGACGAGACATTGGGCCTCACGCGAGAACAACTCCTCATCACAAATCACTCTCCTTGTTTCGGGTTCACCCCACTTGTCGTAAATGGCTCGTTTCAGTGTGATGAGCGGCACCTGCTCACGGGGAGGTGCGTGCTCACGAGACTCAGCGGTTGTATCAGAGGATTAGAAAGTATTAATAGAACAGTTGCTACCAATGTGTTATCAGAGCAGCACTGTGACAGAAACAAAGAGGGAATGACTTAACATTACGTTAGATGCTGAGAGAGATACCAGACAGGGCAATACTACAGCCTGCAGCAGGTGATGTTACACCGTCCGGTGCGACAGAGGATTCAACTGGACAGCGACCTGCGCTGACCCCGATGCAGCTGTCAGAGTGAGGGAATCTACTGTGTCAAAATACACAAGTAACAATTGTAAAATCTTTACAATCTCTCCGTAAATTTGCATGATGATGATATGGTGAGCAGAAAAGGTTATTTTGCACTAGATTGTCTTACATTAATATGATATTTTAGTTAATTTCAGTATCATATTTAAGCTCCAAATTCATTCCCATCAAGGTCTTATTACTTAAGGTCAAATGAGTGGTTTCTGTGAAGAAAGGCAGACTGTCTGTAGACGACTGGTACGACACGTCGTGGATTTAATTCCTTCCTAATAGAACATTTGTGAACACCACAAATCTCTTAAACTACTCGTACGTGGCACTTAAGAAGAAATCTGCCCACACAAGTGGTTCTTGCATGAGGCCCACCCTGGACTCTCCAGTGTTTGATCTTTTGTCCCAGTATCATTTGGTATCAGGCATCACAGACTTGCTCTGCTGGTAAACACAAGCCCGCTGTGTGCAATTTACTGACCTCACATTACTTGATTTGTGGATATCCAAGTTTTCTTTGAAAAGCAAACAGTTTGGATCCTCCGCCCTGCAACATTACCTCATGCAGCTTTAATATTTGCTGGGAGAAGCGACTAACTCGTTGAACACAGACACACACAGACACGAGGATGGAGTTCACACAGAGAAATGAAGCACGGCGCTCTTATTGAAAACAGACAACAACGGGAGACGGGGAGGAGAGAGAGAGACACACAGACAGAGGGATCATCCTTTTTGTTTTCTTCCTCTACCGCATCCCTTTCTCTCCCCTCACCTTGTTGGGCTTGACAGCTCTCTGCAGGTTCTCGATCCATTTGTCTCTCTCTGCAGCTGAGCGACACGCAAAGCACTTGGTTCCCGATGCCGTAGTCACCTGAGGTTATAGCCAATGGTAAATTCAACAACCACAGCCATTAGTAACTATGGAGACTGCAACTAAGGCGCCAAAACAATGTCTTGTATTCACTCTCAACCTCTGTCATGTTCCACTAATGGAAAGGTGATGGAAACAGCTGCAGCAAATTAGGTTCATTTCAGTGTCCTTGTTTCTTTCATTCTTTCACATGTAAAAAAAGAAACAAATAATATGTTCAATTCTCATCAATCTCTTTCACATCACTGTCACTTGTCAGGAGGAAAAAACATGTTTGGTGCAATTTCCTGCTCTGTACGCTGCACTTTGTGCGTGAGTGTGCTGCTGTTTGTCCACACCGTGCAGCTCAGTTCTCACCTCAAAGCAGTACTCTTGTCCCAGGATGCTCGAGTGGACAGGTTTGATGATGGCGTCCTCGTCCAGAGTGAGGTCCAGCGCCTCGGCAGCGCTGCTGGGAGACAGCAAGGACTCATGGGAGTGGGACTCTTTGAAGCTCTGCATCAAACGGGTCCTGGGAGGAGTGATAGTTGTGGTTAGACGGAGGGAGGGGAGAGGAAAGAGGGGAGGGACTCTTTTGTTGAAGGTGGTATTACACTTCATTCACCTTTCTTTTCATATTTATCTTTGAATACTGACAAACTGCCGAATAAGTGCTGCACAATATGTTGGACTACGGTAATAAAGGGGCTATTAACACATCCCAGAATATATATATATATATATATATATATATATATATATCATATCATATATATTTATAAAGACTGACTATTTTATTTGATCTGTTATTTTATTATTGGTATTGATATTACCTGTATCATTATGACCATATATACTGACTATTTAGTTTTTTCTTTTTTTAATCTACTCAAAAGTGATTTATTGAAAAGTTTTTATTTAACTGTATTTATTTTCAGTTTTTGTGAGTTTAGCTTTTTTACATTTTCATCATTTTTATTTCCTCTTTGGTCTCAAATTCTTAAATTGTTGTGTTTCTAAACTTATTTTGTCTTATTAGCTTATCATCTGAGAGGCCATTTGAACAGCACTAACCTGCATGAAAGGTGCTTTACAAAAAAGTTTTATTTTGATTTTATAATACTTCTGACTTTTCAACAGTTTAGTCATTTTGGCAGCATGTAATTATCAATAATAACTCAAAGGTATCATTGACCTTAAGAGGCAAAGAGAGAGAAAGAGTAGACACTACACTTAACAAAATAATGAAGATTTTGAAAATATCTATTCTGAATGATTTAACAGGTGGCTGTAAAGTGGACAGACAGGTGGAGCTTCTAATGCCACAAGGTTCCTTAGTTTTTAAGAGAATCCAGTAGACTGAAAGGACACAAAGAGACCCGGATCCTCTGCACTTATTCTGAAGTGCTCATTATAACCATGTCAGCAATTACACACAATCCAAAGGATATGTTTAGCACATGTCAAGTTCACAGTCTGTTTTGTCAGTATTTACGTAGCTGTCTTTACAGATATAACTCATCTTTTCCCTTCAGGCAAAACATGTTTAACTCTAACCACAATGTTCCAAGATGATTCTTAATAAGATCATTAATCCCAATGCTCACATGCAAACGGCGCTCACTAACAAGAGAACAGGGTTTCCGTCCATCATGCTCACCTACACGCTTACTCCCACACACACATGCATGCACATGGAAAACCACAGACCAGCTCAGCAGACAGTTACACAGTCACAAAGACGGACGTATGATGACACGGGGAGTCCAACCAGAGCGCGAGGAGGGACGCTCAGATCTGACGAACACCCTCAAAGAAAAAGGAAAGATAGAAAAGATATCCTCCGTGCTGCGTCCGACTCTCAGCTTCTATCCTGTGCTCGCACTGCTTTTGTCCATGTTCAATCATAACGTTCATCAACAGAGCACTGATTACATGTAGGGGACCGTGGGGGAGAGACACAGAAAGAGAGAGAGAGATAAAAATAGACCCAAAGGAATGAGTCAGATTGAGGGGAATACAGAGGAGAAGAGAGAAAGAGTGTGGGGGGGAGTCAGGAGAGGATGTGAGAGAAGGAAAGGGTGACTGAGGATGAGGGTTGAGGGGAGAGAAGACCTCTCGGAGGAAATCACATTGATTATGTAAACAGTGGATCCTTTGGAGAGGAAGAAAGAGAGAGCGGGAGGCGGCGTGAGGGTCAGGGGCTGAGAGAGGGAGGGACTGAGGAGAGAGCCAGAGTGCTGGAGGTGAAAAAAGGTCTATGCACTGTCTCAGCGGGGAGCTGAAGTGCAGGAAGAGTCACACACACACACACACACACACACCGTGCACATTTTATTTAACACGTCACGACTGATTAACCACACCTCTGAGAAAACAACCTCAGCACCAGTGAGGACTAGAAACAAGGATTCAACCAAAAGACATGGAACTTTTGGGATATTGATGATATTTAGGCAGAACAGGTCCGAACTAAACAACTATATTTACGTGGAGCTGAAACGATCAATTAGTCCATCAGACAGAAAATGTCTCTGTAACAATTCTGAAGCCACCAGATGAAGCAGAAAGTTAAAACGAGCTGCTTTCATTGCTTATCTTTGATTTTTGGGCTGAAGACGTCCGATCCAGCTGTTTATATTTCATAGACTAAACTATGAATTTATTAATCAAAGATATTATCAGCAGACGATTTAATAATGAAAAGCAATGTTAGCTGCAGCCCCCATAAAGAAAAACGGATTTTCTGACAGAAAATATATGAAATCGTCAGAAAAACCCCCCATAAACATTTGCAACTTCTCAATATGCATCTTTGTCTGCTTTTTATGACTGAAAATTGAATATTTATAAGTTTTGAAAAAAAAAGAAGAAGCAATTTGAAGATACAAGAAATCTCTGGCTGTGAGAAATGATTACAGTCCTTTTTCACTATTTTGTGACATTTTAAACAACTAATCTATTAATTCAGTGAAAAAGCACAAATAATGAAATTAACACTTTGCAGGACAAATGCTCTAAATTGCATTTAGGTCGTCACAGTGACACTGAAACACAGGCTGATACACAGTATGTTGATGTAAACAGCTTTATGACAGGGTGACCTACAGTACTGGAAGAGAAGGAAACCTATTGTGATGAACAATCAGTAAAACGTAATGAAAAAACATATATATCACTGCAAGTTTGGGAGATCAAAAGGCACATTCAAGGCTGCATGAATTTCACTCCGTGCAGATGGACTGATGGGTATGTGTGCGCTCAACAAACCCTCTCTGGATGAATAAAGAGAATAACAATGAACACAGCTGTAGATGTTTGCGGTCATGCCTGACAGAAAACATCCAGAGTAAACGAGGAGCTGTGAAAACGGCAAACAACCTCGACTTCACAAGGCTCTTGGCTTTTTTTTTCTTCTTCGGTTGTGTGTCTCGTCAGACCAGCCAGGATAACAGACATGCACAACCTTCCCAAATGAATAAATCATGTGGAAGCGCACGCTGGTCGACACCTGGCTCGAAGAGGCGACATCGCTCTCCTGTGTGCACTTGTGCCCCGTGTTTAGATTATCAAGATGACCTTGTTCACATCTGAGGTTTGAGTTTGACTCTGCTGTAGCTGTACAGTGGGAGCTTATACATCAACTGACGGGACAACAATTAAAGCTTAGAAATGTTTGTTGACTAATTGATTTGTCAAACAATAAAAAATCTATTGTTTTGATAAAAAAAAGTCATTTTTGAAGCCAGACATATAAAATATTCTCTTGTTCCAGCTTCTCATTTGTCACGATTTGCTGCTTTTTCTTCATCTTATGTGACAGAAAATTGAATATCTTTGTGTTTTAGACTATTTGATGAAACAACTGGTTTTGAAGACTGAAAATCATGATTTTTGACATCTCACGCAAACAAATCACAGAAACTTTCATATATTCTGTCTATATTCAAATCTTTCCTGTATAAACTTCTGCCAAAACCTGGCCGTATACCTCCTGTGCTGCTGTGCCTGAAGAAAGCCGGTGCTGCTACAACTACGTACATGATACAGAGGAGGTATAATTAAGCAAATCTCCCACTGACTCATTATGGTCTGCACAGCCGCCATATGGCTGTCTACTGGTTGCCATGGAGAGGGGGGGGTTCATCGCCCTGGCAGAGAAACAGCGTTGGTGCTGAGTGTTTTAATTGTAAATGACACTGCAGTGGGATATGGGAGAGTAAAATAAACAACAATTTAGAACAATGATGGATGGAGACAGACAGAGATATATAGACAGGCAGACAGGCAGACAGACAGACAGACAGACAGACACACAGTGATGGCGGGTCAGGGTGCACAGGCCCTGTCCTCTGACCGCCGTCTCTCACCGCGGCGTCCTGCAGGACAGCGGCTTGCGCGTGGCCCTGAAGATGACGTAGCTGGTGACGACGGAGAACATGCCCCACATGGACAGAAACCTCCACCAGTAGAGTTTGATGGTGAAGTAAAGGGGGACCACCCACATCTGGACCAGGGTCACCAGCTGAGGAGGAGACCGTTATCACATCTTTATGAAGGTCTCGTGGAGGCTTCATGAACACGAGACAAACCAGAATATATCTTTTTGAGGACGTGTTTGTGTGGAGTTACAGGACTTGTTGTCCCCCTAATGTCTCCGTGTCCTTCACTCACGTTGTAGGAGCGGTGGTGCCGCTGCTTCCACTGCACCAGCACGATCTGCGCCACCACCAGCGTGGCGATGAGGATCAGCACCATCTCCGCATGCATGGCCTCGTGACCCCGGTGCTTGACGTGCAGACGCTCGTGCTGCACCCTGCCAACAGACAACATGTTCTGTGTCCCTGTAAGACCCGTGAATGTGTGCAGCCGTGCAGACTAACAGGACTCACTTCCAGGTGTCTCTGTGCGTCATCTTCAGCAGGTCGTCCTGAAACACAGGGACAGACAGCAGCTGGGGGGGGCGGCTCTCACCGGACACGTATGTAGGTTAACACACAACTCACTACGCTTCATGACACCTAACACGGTTAATAAAATGTGTAGTTTATAGTTAACATTGTATTGTACGTTACTGTGCTGCCACGTCCCAGCAGCGGCTGCACCGGACAGCTCGTCCACATCGGTTTAGCTAGCTTGGATGCTAGCTGTTAGCTGCCGTTCACCACCGTTTTCTTACCAATGCAGACGTTTAAAGAACCTGTTGTGGTTTAGAGCGCGTGAACAGGTGAGTTATTATCGTGAGTTTACTTACCTGGGGCTGCACACCCGCCATGGTTAGCTTCTTTATTTTAACCGTCTCCCGGCGGAGGCTAACCGGCTAGCAGCGCGCTGACAGCCGCTGGACGGGAGGCCGGGAGGGTCAAAACTCACCGCGAGTCAATACGGAGCGAACCACTAAATTATACATAAACATTATCGTTTTCACGCGCTCAACATTAAGCTTCAATATTCTGCATCCACCGATTTTTAAAACATTTTAACACGAAAACAAGTCAAAAGATTAAAGTTTTATTGTCATACAGACAGTAAAGTTAGACAAAGTCTTACTTCTTCCTGTTCACACGCTGCTTTATCATCATGACAGTTAATGTCTTAAAGTGGTGAGATCAGATTGCTTTACTAACAGACTGCTTCATCACATTCACTGGTGCTCATACTGCAGATGATGTGTTACTTTGTCTACAAACAAGAAATCACTGAGACATTTCACACCAAAGCTTTCATTGAATTTCTTTGAACGGTTTGAGTTTATTTGGCCTGTATTTGATGTTAATCAGAGGTTTACAACATGTTTACTCCAGACAGTGTGATCTTCATTTCTTCATCCAGACTGATGGAGAGAACCCCCGTCAGCTCCTGCAGCCTCCACCTGTCAGGAAGAGAAACGTTAGCCAACAGACAGAACTACGAGCCGACGCTCACAAGAGCCCAACTCGCTCAGACATCCAAGGAAGGTAAGAACCGTCTCTGGCCCCAAGGCCTCTGGTGGAAACTACGAATGGTAGGAAAAGCATCATCACAGCGACACAGGGTGTTGTGGGTAATGTAGTCCTGTAAAACATACCATCTGCACAGGGCGCGATGAGTTCACTGGTCCAACGGCGACCGACACGACGGCGCCGCTTCAGAGACGTTCAGCCTGAGAGAGACGAGACAGTTGTTGAGAAAGAAAAGACGCCGCGAGACGAAGCTACAGAGTCAGCGCTCGCTCAGACATCCAAGGAAGGTAAGAACCGTCTCTGGCCCCAAGGCCTCTGGTGGAAACTACGAATGGCAGGAAAAGCATCATCACAGCGA
>JAVQJD010037960.1:0-43615 GCA_036023655.1 Nannoperca australis | reverse complement strand
CGCTCAGTTTAGACGGCCGGCCAGCTCTAGAAGATTCCTGGTGGTTCTGAACTTCTTCCATTTATGGACGATGAGGCCACTGTGCTCATTGGGACCTTCAAGGCAGCAGATATTTTTCTATACACTTCTCCTGATTTGTGCCTCGAGAAAATCCTGTCTCGGAGGTCTACAGACAATTCCTTTGACTTCATGCTTGGTTTGTGCTCTGACATGCACTGTCCAGTGTGTGACCTTATAAAGACATTATTATATAGACAGGTGTGTGCCTTTCCAAAGCATGTCCAGTCAACTGAATTTACCACAGGTGGACTCTAATTAAGCTGTATGAACATCTTAAGGATGACCAGTGGTAAACAGGATGCACCTGAGCTCAATTTTGCTTCATGGCAAAGGCTGGGAATACTTATGTACATGTGATTTCTTAGTTTTTTTTAATTTTTATAAATTTGCAAAAATCTCAAACAAACTTTTTTCATGTTGTCATTATAGGGTATCGTGTGAAAAATGTTGAGGACAAAAATGAATTTATTCCATTTTGGAATAAGGCTGTAACATAACAAAATGTGGAAAGAGTGAAGTGCTGTGAATACCTTCCGGATGCACTGTATCTGTGATTTTAACTTAACTCATAAGTTACCAAACCAAGCTGGTTTTGCATAGGCTACACAGGTTTTTGGCCCACCCCAAGTTAAAATATGAGCCTTCTTGTATGTTACTTTTTTACTTTTAGAGAGCACAATTTAACAAACTGAATCTGAATATGAATGACTAATATGAATGAGAGGTCCCAGTTCCTGCAACTCTGTTATATCTGGCTCCACGCTGTAACCTACACGCAATGTCCATATAAAACCCCATCAAATCTATTATTTTGTAAATTCTGGCCTTAGACACACTGATCAGTCCCAGTGGTAAGATCCTGATTCCTGGGATCAGAGAGGCTGTGGCTCCCCTCTCTGATGAGGAATGGAAAATGTACCAGGACATCGAATTTGACATCAACAACTACAAAAACAAGATTGGTGTCAGCCAGCTCATGTACAGTAACAAGGTAGGAGCATAGTCTTGAAAATGGTCAAAAAATCTACTTTTAGACAAGATGGATTCAACCAAATAAGTGATTGCCATTGTATGTTTCCTGTAGGTTGACCTGTTGGCCCACATGTGGCGCTACCCCACTGTCACCATCCATGGCATTGAGGGGGCCTTCTCTGACCCTGGCACAAAGACTGTTATCCCTGCTAAGGTTACTGCTAAGTTCTCCATTAGACAAGTTCCCAACATGGACCCTGCTATGGTCAAGAAACAGGTAAAACAGGAAGAAAAATAGCCAAATCATGTCTTTTTTATAATAAGCTAAAATAAACTGCCTGTGCTTTTATCTTGTTGGTTCAATGCTTTAGGTAACAGACTACCTTCACTCTGTGTTTGCCAAGAGGAAGAGTCCTAACAAGCTGAAAGTAACTATGGTAATTGGGGCCAAGCCTTGGCTGGCTGATACTCAGCATTCTCTCTATGAGGCTGGAAAGGCTGCTGTCAAAAGAGGTACAGAACACACACTTCACCACAATCCTTTATACTGAGAGTAAAACTGAAGCAAACTATAATAAGCTATACAAGTAGTAGTAATACAAATACTGGTAAAATGTCATATTTTGTCTCTTCTTGTAGTCAAGTTTTTATCTTCGGCTTTATTTGTGCTTTTCACATCAATCGAAAGATTAGATAATCCTCTACAGGTGGAACTTCTAGCCTTTCTCAACATTTACAATTCAATCAAGCTAAAACATATTGCTAGTTTTTTATAGGCACTGAGAAAGTAGATTTTTCACCAGTGATCTCTTGCGCATGAAATGTGTAATACAGCTAGAGGTAAATTAAACTCCATCAAACCCCTTGCTTAAACATTTCTTCCAATATACAGAAAGTACAACTGCCAGTGGTCTAATTAGAAACGAAAGTAATGATAATCTGTTAGTGTCAGCAATGAGTTGAGATTTGACTGGTGTGGTGGCAATCTGGAAATGAAGAGTCTCTGAATCACCAAAGTCTTTTGAGTATTTATTAAGCTTTCTGCAGAAAGGACCCTATGATGTGCACTCAAGGGGTGCCACAGTCAAGAAGGGCTGGTTAGACTTATTGGAAGAAAGTCTGTGAGTGTAGCAAAACCCAAACAAGTCAGTAGTCAGATAAGGAATCCCATAACATAATGAATTCCTAAGGGCTAGCAAGGACGGACAGAAAGAGTTTCTTAGCAAAGAATGATCAAGAGACAGAAATCAAATCAGCATTATACAGATTAATATGGATATAGAGTAAATTTCCATCACACTGGTCCCTTTTAAGACCTTACTCATAACCTAACTAATAACCTAACCTCATGTTAGCACTCTATCCTGATGTCATTGGCCTGTAGTTGTTTAAAGTTGTTTTTGGAAATCTGCAAAACATAATTCTTGCACGTCCAGCTGAGCTATGTCATAAGATACCTGAGAGTTCATGTCAGTTACACTCTGATTTAACATGTCCTTCTCCAGTTTTTTCTATGGATCCTGATCTGATCCGTGAGGGTGGGACCATCCCTATCGCCAGAACCTTCCAGGATGTGACGGGGAAAAGCATCATCATGATGCCCATCGGAGCCTTTGATGATGGGTTGCATTCCCAGAATGAGAAAATGAGCAGGTTTGACTTGTTTTACATGTGGCTAATTTCATTTTACAGGAAGCTTGAAATAAAACCTTTACGAGTTCATCTTTTCTGTTGAGGCTGTTGAATGTTAAGATGCAGCAGAGAAACTTTAATTAAAAGGAAAGAAGCAGGAATCTGAACCTCCAGGGCTCACGCAGTAATTATCCACATCCTTGGACTTAATATTCATATTTAAAACACATATGACTGCAAGGGGATGTCAGGATTAAATGAATTAACAATTTCACAAAAACAACATGAGAAACTGACTACAATTTTATTAGAAAATAGCTGTAAATAATCGTGCTTTCATTATCAGCTTTATTGTAATATTTTATGAAATAAAAACAGTATGAGACTAACATTCCTTAAATGTGATAATGTAATGTAATTCCTTAAAATGATAATTATCAATGTAATGGAAGTCTGTGGCGCTTCAGATCTCATAATTATCCCGTTTGGAATGATTGAAAAGTCACTCATACATATGAATATATTAATACAGCACATGGGAATACATGGCGAATCAAGTATTATTTTAATAACTAATATTCATATGTGTAAAATATATTACAGTTTATATAGTCTTGATATATTTCTAATTAGATTTATAATAGTTGTCATGTAATTATATTATGTGAACTATGGCCTGGCAATTGACTTCCCGAAACATTCTCGGACCACCCAATAATACTGCATGAGAAGGACCTGACGACGGAGGTCCTAGGTGCTGCAGTTGGACCCTTCTGTACTGCAATGGAGTGGACCTAGTTTTTGGCTAGCTGTATTAGAACCGTTAGCTGTAAACACATGCAGGACTCTTCGTGCCTGGCTAAAGTTTCAGTCATGGATGACAGGAGCACTCCCTAAAAGTGAAGCCAAAACATCTTGATTGCCCCCTGGTGGCTGGCTGAAGTATAACTATGATTATGGGCTGCAACGATTCATACAGACAACATTTATTTAAACAATGTTCTTCCTTTAACTCTCTTCTCCCAGGTACAACTATATTGAGGGAACCAAGTTATTCATCGCGTACCTGAATGAGGTATCCCAGATTAAGAAGACCAGTGTGTGATGTTTCATGGCATTATTGAACAACCTCCTTAATCATTCCAGCCACAGTACAAAGCCTGGTTTTATATTTTAACTGTGCCTCAATCTTTTTTTTCATCCAGTTATTTTTTCTGTGTGTTGCCAAGCTTTTATTTATCTGCATCTCAAGCACCTCCTACTCCCTCTCTCTCTTTTCTGCTGCCTCTTTAGCAATTTAGTCAGTGAAAGTATTAAATAGCTCCTTCATTCTAACTCATGAATATAGACCCCCAAAAAAGCAATGAAACAGGACTATCTATCTATCTATCTATCTATCTATCTATCTATCTATCTATCTATCTATCTATCTATCTATCTATCTATCTATCTTAAATGTCTGAAGTCATCTCATGTTGTTTTCTTCACTCACTTTCCATATGTGACATTATTATGCTCCATATAATGTGAGAAATACTGTAAGTGTGTGTGTATCATGTAGTAAAAGCTGTACAATGCAACAAGTGTGTACTGCTTTATTATGTAAGAAAGTTCTTTACTGAGTGTTAATAATGATGCAAAAACACACAACATGAGACATTTATTTACCACACAAACATTTACTGAAGACACTCATAGAAACTCATTATTCAGCCAAGATGAAAAATCTAGATGGACAGAAGCTGTACAGACAAATGTGCTGTTGCCAGCAGTCGCTGCATGTATGGACAGAATCCAGACATTGTCTTCTGTTAGACACTTTACCAAAGACTAAATCCTATTCAAGCTAATGCATATGCTTTTCTAGTAATTTAAACAGCAATAATAATAATTTCACTTGTTTGGAGTAAAGTTTTTCTTTTGTGTTTAAGGAATTGTATTATTGTAAAACAAATTATAGTTTTTTGAAAGATTATGTTTTGATATATTGCTTTTATTTGAGAGCCAACCATGTAGAGAGACAGGAAACGTGGGGCAAGAGAGGGACATGCAACAAAGGTACCATACTCAAACACCTCACCAGCTCAAAGGTGGTGACTTTAACTCTGTGCGAGACTCGTTCATAGACAGATCAAGAACTGCAGATAATATTAGATCTTGGCGTTGGTTAAAGATTAAACCTCCAAGGTGAAGGACAATACTCCATCTTTTCTCAAGTACATCTTCCATCTTCAATAGTTTAAAAAATTGTGAAAGTAAACTTAGATGTTGTAATTTGTTACACGTTAATAATTTATTAATAATCATTTGTCAATAGTGTTTAGTAATTATATACCTATGTAGCTGCTTTAATTACTTTAATTAGTTCCTGTTTTGTATTTGTCTCTAGTCGTAAACTCTCACCTAGTATTATGTCTATGTGTTTTGAGTTTAAGCAACATGACTCCACGTGAGGTCAATGGGTCAGCTCTAAGGGGATACTTTTCAGATGTGCATTAAGGGTGTTTTTAAAGTTTCTATTGGACCATGTTATACTGACAATAGAAATGTTTCTTTGTTTCTAGAGTACTATAAAAGCTGTATTCTTGCATCTTTTCTTTGAGATAGCTGATGATTTCTGATTTGGCTGCTGGCTGTGCACCAAATTGCCCCTCTGGGATAATAAAGTTATTTTGAACTTTGATTGTCTCCTATTGTACTATATATATGTTTATAAATGACCTGCAAGGGTTTCATGTGTCTTTTGTTCAACTTAGAGCATAAACAATTGTTCCACAACACTTGCGATTCCCTCCACTCAGATATTTCAGAAAGACAAAAATGGATTCGATCACTAAAAGCGATCATGGAACAGTTTCATATAAGCTCCACAGAAAACCCCAACAGAACTCAACCATCAGATGGAGGTTTTACACATCTCTGCTGAAGGACCAAAATTTTGACAGTTACCTCTTCTATATTTCTTTGAGAAACTGGCAAAGCTGTATTAAAGTTTTTGCCGATTGCTTACTCATTGACAGCAATTTGCAAAAAACAGATAAAAGCATCAAAACCATTGTACTTTTGGTGCCTTTGTTGTAAGGCATGGTTACAAAAGTTAAACACATTTTCTGCTTTGCACTTGTTTGTAATTCTGCAACACACTTCTTGCAAAACACCACACACTGTTTTTCACATTAGACATGTCATACATGAATCTCTTGTCTCAATCATTGGGAAAACACTTCTATTCAAAATGCAAAACATACCTGAATTGGCAACACACACACACAAACACTTATACACTAAATGAACACCAATCAGTCTCAGCCTTAGCACTACAAATAGACTGCAGGTGAGCTCGCCTGTTCTGTGAGAACATTGAAAACATATGATCAGACCTTAACTGAAGGTTGGATCCATAAACCATCCACCCCATCCCATACGATACTATGCTTTGTTTACCACTGCACTGTATTTTTACTATAATTTTTGTTTCTGAGTTTACAGTATCATATTGTATTGATGCTGATGCTTGATTACTGTACTGTAATTCTACTTTTCTTTGTGTTCTGTTGCACGTGTAACAACCTGCAATGGTAAAAATAAAAAATACGTTTTTGTGTGTTCATTGAAATGTTGATGTACAGCACTAGAACAATCTTCCACAGAAGCTTGTATGAGAAAATGAAAACGGTAGGCTATACAAAGTAGCATACAAAAACAGCAGTGTTTTGTATAAAGTACATCAGTGTGTTATTGATGCTTTGATAGAGTAATTCACATGGTTCATGTGTGTATTATTTTCTTGCAAAAATGCCATTTTGAAAAAGGTTTGTGATTACAGAGTTTTTGACAAGTGAGGTGTCTTATTTGGTTTGTGTGTAAATTCCCCAACAAGTGTGTAAGCAATAGCAATATTTATGACTAAATATTAGACTTGTTAAGATAGAGATTTTTGCACTGAACTCAAATGAGCACAAACAAGCAACATGAAATCCATAGTTAAACAGCTTTGGACAAACTAGAAATATATAATAAAGTAGCGACTTCCTAAAATTACAAACGTTTGCAGGTAGCAGTTATAGATTATTACAGGTGTTATTCCTCCATTTTCACTGTGGTATTCATTGAATGAATGCATATTTACTCTATTCTAATATTTTGAGGAGAGGCCTTACTGTTATCTTGTAGAAGTGCCATATATCCCAGCAGGCAGTGGTGGGGAGGAACCCTGGTGTTGTGAAGAAGCCGTGTGTGACATTTCAGCGGCCTGATTCACAACACCAGCTGACCCTCCCCACCCACACACAATCAGTGAAGGCTGAAGCCAGGAGTTGATCAGCAGTGAGCCAGTGACAGAAACAAGACACCTGTTTACAGTTTATTGTCCTCAGAAGGCAGCAGACACAGTTGAGCCACAAAAGTAAATAAAATTTATCCACCTTTAATTTGAACCATTCAGATAGAGACCATCAATCTGCCTTATAAGCATTATATGTAGTGGACTGAGAATACTCACCTCTTCTCTTTAGTACACTTATGTTCCCTGCTACCACCATACTACACAACTGACAGCAGCGGTAGTGAAGGTGGTTGACAATAACAAACTTTCTGGACAGTACGGCTAAACTGGGACAGAGAGCAACATGGGTGCAGTACATGTTGTCTCCACTGGTGGGCAGTTTGAATCCAGCAGCTCCCTTTTTTGCTCACTCATTTTGTGTCTGATGATGTGATGCTGAGCCGGTGACACACCATGACTTAACCTGCAGAAGATAAGAGAGAAACAGGAAAATTATTTTTAAAGCAGGAAATTTTGCTTCCAAGTACATACAGTGAAAGGGTTTAAAACATCAAAACTTGACTCGTGGAGAGCCCAAAAAATCACATGAAACTCAGTAACGTAACTGTGAAGTGCGTGTATTATCCCAAACACAGTAAGTGATTATCTTTAGCAAACCACAGTGTGACTGCACAGTGAAACACAAGATAGTCCTCAGATGTAACAGTGCTCTATTTTGTTGTCTATTTTTAAAATTCTTTGGTATTGAGGACAGGGCCATGATGGAGCTGAGAATAACTTTGGTTTCACAGCGGCAAGCCTTAATCCACCTTGAAGCAGCGTGCTGTGTATGAAAACTGAAATCATGTCATGATAAAGTGAGTTTACAGTAACACGATCTTCAAGCAATGTTTCCCTTAGGTATGTCACTTTAGTAAATAGATTCACTAATGGGTCGGTTCAGGCTCAGGCCAGTGACATTGATCAGCTGGGTTACTGTATCAATATCAAATTACCACAAGCTAAATACAGTCATCTTCAATTATTGACAATAACTGAATTCTTCAATTTGAGTCCTCTAATAATACTTACAGAAAATGTTCGATTACATTACAGATAGACAATAATATGTAGTATTATTGGAGGAAGCACTCTTTACTTAAGTACCAATAAGTTTTACTTACAACTGACTATTGGTTTTAAATATTACTCAATTACAAGTAAATGTCTTTAATTCAAAAGGTTAATTAAGTAAAAGTATGTCAATTATTATAGAGAAAATACACTTAAAGTATCAAAAGAAAAAAATAATAATTACACAAAATGGACCCTGTCACTGTTATTATACAGTATATTCTTATATATTATGTTATGAATTTAACTTCTTGTACTCTTCTCCCGCTCTCTTTCTCAGGTGCTCCTGATCGGTGAATTAAGCACCCCTATTTAAGGGAGCCTGGGGGAGGAGATCTGGCTGCCTCTCACAGATGAAGCAGCCTTCTGATTATCTAGTCTTCTGTTCCTTTGGTTCTTAGTTTTATGTTTCTTTCCATTAAGGTAGTCTGGTAGTCCAGTTTTTGCAGACTTGGTTGGTAGTTTAGTTATACATTGTTTTTGGTAGGTCAGGGGGGGCAAACTCTGGGTTAGATGGCCCTCTAATAATCAGTTCTGTTAACGAATGAATCCTCCAGAATGGCGTCCTCTTTATATGTGGCCGATCACAAGGTTGAGCCAACATGCTTGCTTCTTGTTGTGGCCGTAACAAATTATTACATCATTGTGGTCCTTGCTCAAGGTCACCTCAGCTGTGGTAATACGAGGAGGCAAGTGCTCCCAGATTCATCCAGTTGAACCTGTCCTATCGAAGCAGCACATTTCCAGGCGCAAACAACTATTCTCCATAATTTTAAGTAGTTTACAAAAAACTAGAGTGATATTTCATGAACTAATCATATGTTAGAATGAATATAAGTTCTGTTAAGTAACTTATCACGATATTATAGCTGCTATACCTATATAATAAATCTTCTGTTGTTTTGTTACTTCGGGGAACACATTACACTTGTTCATTTGACTACTTAAAAAACCCATTGAATAACACAGCTTTAAATGCAGTAATACATGGGATAAGGTACTTAGGCAAGTCCCATTAGCATTTAGTATTTAGCAAATTGTATTTTCTGAACTCAACCTGAAAAACCACTATTAAATACAATAAACTCCTTCTTTATTCTTATAATGACATGAATCATGCTGTTGTGCTGTCAAGTGTTTGGATCTATGCAGACAGTTATGTAGCACTAAAGCAAACAAGCTGCTTCAATTCAAGATTAATGATGCTCCTACAAGAGCTTTTCATCTCAAAGCATTTCAAATATTTCTAGTTTGTCCGGAGAGAAACACACTCCAGGTACACTTCCTGCTCTGTGTCTGCCGTGCAGCTTTGTTGGGTAAACTCTGCACCTTCACAGTGGGAAACTTCATGTAATGAAGTTCCACCCAACAGTGTAGATGAAGTGAGGTGTAGACTGCAAGTGAGTGAGCAACATTACTGTACCACGGGTGGCCAGTTGGCCAGTGTTCACAATGTTTCATGGCTTTTATTATGAAATTGGGTTTTAAGAGTAGCCTTTGACCACTCCATTACTCTAATCATCGGTTTGTCCTTCTGCCTGACCAGTCCAGGATGGGTGGGGCCTTTATTAATTCCTCCACAAGCTGCAATGTCACACGCAACATAATATCCCAGCAATACATTTCTCCTAATCCCTTTTTACCAGGTTCGCTGGCCTTTCTGGTCAATCTAATTGCAACAAAGCCCACATATGGGCTTTTGTGCCAAAATAAAGTTATTTTACGGTTTCAATTAAATGGCTGGCCTGGCCCAGCGGAAGCTCTTTGCCAAATGCCAGTGTCCTTCAGACAAAGAATGTCACTGCACATAATGGATAGAAACACAGCGCGGAAGAAGGAAAGGAGGTGCAGAATGTGGGAAAAAAAGAAAACCCTCCCAGCTGCTCGTCTCACAATTTAGCTAATTTCAAAGCCAAAGGGTTTGGAGTTTTTTCTTGGCCAAGGAGCACAAAGATTTAAGTAACAATCAAAACTGGCCTGAGGGATTATGAGCTACAGCAGACAGTGTGTGTGTGTGTGTGTGTGTGTGTGTGTGTGTGTGTGTGTGTGTGTTGGAGAATAGAAACAGAGAGAGAGGTTCAGTTAAAGTGAATAATTTGAGTGCATCACAGTTTCAGAAAAGGTGAAAGCAGTCAAGAACTTGAGCTTGAAGCTTTTGGGCAAAAGCTTATTGATTTTCATTGTGTTTTCATTGTGTTTAATGCTCCAAGTCAGTTTTTTTTTCTTTGTCAGCAAGGTTTGTCCTTGTCTTCAGCTGCTCACATTAAATATGCAGGGAGTCTGGCATGTATTTCTAGAAAAGCTTGCAGATTGTAATGTGTTAATTTTAGTGTTAAAAATACGTTTTTGCCTCCATCAACAGCATAAGAACTCTCTTAAAGGCCTTTGCCTGGTCTTTCTCACAGCAAATCCATCCTAAAATATCAAACCACTTTACTCCAGAGCTCCAGTGTCTCCCTTGGTTTCCTCTAAATGTCAGCATTGATCTTGTGATTTTCCTCATGGTACATGAATCTCTCAGTAGCCTCAACATGCTGAACCTGTGAGTCAGGTAGATCTCCTGGCTCATCTGGATTAAATCTTCTGTGCCCCCATCACTCGTCTTAATACAGCACAGCCCCTCTTAGCTGTGCAGAGCTCTTCAATAAATCAACGACAGATAAATATGTTAAAATAAAATGTGTCCAAGGCTGGTGATTTCACACATCACCAACAGCAAGATTTAAACAACAACAGTCAGTCATTCATTTTCATATAGATGTATGTGTAATACAATGTGTATGTATTGAAGAGAGGCAGAATATAAGGGTGTGGAGGTCGGGTAGGTGGAAGGGGTTCATCACAATGAAATAATTTGTGAATAGACCATAAGTAATCCTTCCTGAAAATCTTTCCTCCCTGTATTATAAACAGCTGTGCAGTGTTCTGGTGTCCGATAAGTCGTTAAATGTATGGATTGATAGCTGTACTTCCTGGATTGTAATTTATTGTCTCACCTGTACCTGAAACAAGACTTTCCTCTTTGATAAAGCTTATAGTAGGGCTGACTCAGGTGACCCCTGAGGCCCCCCTTAGTTATGCTGCTATAGGCCTAGGCTGCCGGGAGACTTCTTAGGATGCACTGAGCTCCTCTCTCTCCTCTCCATTTGTAGACACTCATATCCCATTAATGCTTGTCACTAATTCACCTTCTTCCCCTAGCTGTGTGCTTCTCTTGTCCCCCTCTCTCTCCCTCTGAGGATTTCTGCTGGTATGGCGCTATATAAATAAAATTGCATTGAATTACTAGATGTGTAATTTGGTTCCAGGGTCAGTTTTATCAAAATTAATTAAGCATTTTCATAAGTGCCATATTGGCAGATGCCCTTACAAATTGAACACCTTATAGTTTTTTTTTTTAACAGATTATATTTTCGGGCATTGTGCCTTTATTGGACAGTGACAGCTGCAGAGACACAGGACAGGCGGGAAAAAGGGGATGACATGCAGCAAAGGGCCCGAGCTGTAATCACACCAGGGTCGCTGTGCTATAGTCTCAGTCTTAACAGTATATACCTTATTCTTTATTAAAGTTAACCAGGAACAATTGAAGGCCAGTGTCCCATGTACTGTTTCTTCTTTCTCCGGGTTGACTACTCCTCCAAGATCTATATTAAGCTGCCTTCCTTAATGAGGCAATGGCAAGGTTGGGGGTGCCACTGGTATATTTTGATATAGCTGCATGCTTAATATACTGCAAATACTTTAAAATAATATATTTCCTTAGGCGTTATTCTTTTTTTTGACTCCAAACTATTTCCAATGTTTGGACATCAGAGTGCAGTCTGACATTATCTACCTTAGGTTGTTCAGAGATGGGGTATCTATCCATAATTCTAAAAAGATAAATAAAAAATAAATAAATCCCTTATTTAATGACTAGAAATTAGTAGCTGTATATAGGAAATTAACATTTTGTAGTTCTAAGTCCAACTTCCAAACTAACAGAATACTAAACCGTCATGTTGCCATAAATACTGACTAGAAAACCAAATGTGCATCAATACATGGTTGAAAATATTCCACAACAAATTTACTGTTAATTCCTGTATGAGTAATATTTGCTGAAAACGCAGGACCCAGCTGTACAAAATTACACATTTTTACTGATTTACGTTGTGGGAACCAATGGTTGAAAAGGCAGGAGATGTTGAGAGAGTGAGTACTGCATTGTTAATTTTGGTCATTTCAAAGTTGTTTTGTTGAAAATAACTATAAAATACAGCTGCAGTTACACAAAGTGATTTTTTTTAATGTACAAACACAGAAACCCACCATCAAATAAATTGAGGTCACTCAGCAGCATTGGGCCATAGATTCCCTCCAGAATGCTTTCAAACCCTGCAAGAAAAAGTAAACAGAAACAATCCTTCAGCACGGTTATGAACGAGATATGCATGCTTGATAACTGGGTGATCTTCATGCTAGTATCAAATTAGACCGGTTTGACGACAACAATAATACAGATTCTGCCAGATGACAGACACTGTTATAACCAGTTGTCAAGCTAAAGAAGACACCCAACACCTGCAATGCTTAACAGCGAGTCCTTATAATCACTTGATAAACAACACAAACAACAAATGTTTTTCCTGAATAGTAGTAACAGTATGGTGATTTCAGTTTTGCGTTTTCTGAGTTTTATGTCACAGTGATTAAATGTAATAAACCATAATAAATCCAGGGAACTTTGGGTGAGCTAGCATGAGGTTACCGGCTTCTGTGACGTTAGCGTTGAAAAAAACGGTGTTCAAAATAGCAAACGGTATCAGGAAAACCGTTACCCGAGACCACTGAAATGTATGCTTTTCTCATATTGCACTGACATTAGCTTGCCCTAACGTAGCAACAATCCCCTCCCCCAGAAACATCAACAGCGTTCATGTTAGCATAGCTTGCTAGCATTGCATTAGCAGAGTCAGCATATATGTCATAAACAAATCTAGAAAACACTGTCACCGCGAGTTAACTACAAAGGAAATGATACGTCGTAATGCTACATGTATGATATAAGCTCACTCATATACAAAGATATGAGAGAGCTAGCACCAGCGAGTAGCAAGCTAGCTCAAAGGGACAAAGAAAATGAGCCAACTCGAACGGCTTGCCAGCTGGTAAATATTAGCCTGCCAGCTTAACTTAACGGCTAAAGCTGGCCACCTATAGTGGCTGGCTACTAGCTAGCTATTACTAGCATTAGCTAGCATTCTAATATAGCCCGGGGAAGCGTTAGCGATCCCTCTGCTGTCGTGCTAAATCTTTGAAGCCCGTTGATTTTTATTTAAAAACAAAATGTGAAACTGCACATGGATCATACCGACGCAGTGTATCAATTTGTGTCGCCAAGAATCAAGTTCCCGCCGAAACCCTCTCCTTTCTGCCGTGCATTTGGAACACTGCACGGTCGCCATTCTGCGTCCTTCCCCCCTCTCTCTCCCTCCTGTCTAAACGACAGGAAACGTCTGTGGCCGGTTTACCGCTGCAGAAGAGCAGCTGCCATACCTTCAGCCCACCGCAAGGGGGAGAGGCTTTAGGAAAAAGGGCAACTTTTGCCCTGAATGTAGTCTCACAGAAAATACAATAGAATCCATGGATAATACTCACTCTTTCTGTGGTGCTCTATTACATTAAAAGGCTACCGAAAACAAGACATATTTGTTCGGTGTCATTTATAGATAGATGGTTAGAGATGGAAGCGTCTTATAGCTCTTATAGCCTAATGCCATTGACTTTGATTAATTTGATTATCCGTTCCTGTCGCATATTCATGGGAGCTGCATTTGTTGAACGCTAAAAAAATAGATCTTTATGGTCACACTTTATCAGCAAAAGCAGTAAGCAGTATATATATATATATATATATATATTACGTGGGTAGATGGTCACATGAAAACATACCCTATCATTAATTCCCATATACTGTATGTTCATGTGTGAACACCCCATTGGCTGCTATATTATATGCATTGCATATGTGATTGGTAGACTTTGTGAATACTTTTGCTGTTGAAATATTATTTGTGTAAGTGTATTTCATAAATATCTTAATGAAAGCCATATCCATTGTGTTAATGGCTTCGTGGTTTTTGCTGCAGTTAAAGTGAAACAGCTGGACAGAATCATGGTTCAATGAACTGCCTGAAAGTGTCTGGTCTATTTTCTGGGTGCAGTCATTCCATAAAACCCAAACCAAAGTTTGGCTCCTTTAAAATAACACAGCTTGGTGAATATTTCATTAAGTGCATACTCACAAAAAGTGTGCTGAGTGCTACACAATTGTAGTATTTCAGTGGTGGTAGCAAAGTAACAAAGTACATTTATTCAAGCACTGTACTTGAGTACAGTTTTTCGATACTTGTATTTGAATTGAGTGTTTCCATTTTATTTTACTTCATACTTCCAATCCACTACATTTCAGAAGGAAATATCAGACTTTTTAGTCCACTGTAGTTACTTTTTACAACATTCTATAAACAAAACATGTGATTGATTTATGTAATATGATTGTTATAGATTACACTATCCAACAGTTTGTAATGAGTTGACTCACCCTGGGAGTATTAAATGTTACACTGGTAAGATGAAGGACAAATTAGACTTTCAATGATGCATTTATCAGACTCTATTTATCTCAGGACTGTAGAACAACGGTTTCATATATAGATTAAGCCAACCAATGAAAAACAGTGTTGTGAAATCATCTGGGACAACGATGAAGAATAAAACCAAACTTGACTACTATCACACTGTTTACCCAAAGTAAATCACTTCTCAGCAGATACTGACAGTGTCTGAAAGGACTGCCAGCTTCCCCTCAGTCCGGCCACATGAGGGCAGCAGAGACCTTTAGGTTTTTCAGAATACATTAATTGTGTGCATTACAGTGAGATGTTAGCATGAACACAGGGTCAGACATGAAGTAACTTGATCATACAGTTTTCAGTGTCATTCATACCATTCTCCAAAACATTATTAAGACAGTTTTGTACTTGTTTTTACCATGTTACTTATTTATATTTTTTACTTTTTTGATTAGATTTTTCCTCTCTTCTGCACTGTACACTTTTGTTGTAACAATGTAAATTTATCCATTGCGAGACTTTTAAAGGATTTCTGATTCTGATTCTTTGTTTACACCCATTCAACAGGGCAGCCAAGCCCCAGACCCGTAGGGGCCTCAAATACCCCAGTTTCATTGTGTGTCAATTTGTCTGAAAAAAATTGTTATTAAGTGCAGATTTTATGGGATTATGCACCACCAAATCACATTATCCTCTTAAATAATGGACTTTAAGGTGGGTTTTGCATTATCTGGGGGCCCTTTTCTGAAAAGGGGCCAAAATATACCTTTGTAAAAACCTTATTTAGTAATATTATTATTACTCCAATTGAGTGGATTGAGTGTTTAAATGGCACATTACCAACTAAAGTTGTGTTTAATTAAATAACACAAATTGACACACAGCAAACCTGGGGCCAGGTAATCCACCACAAGAGTACTGGTTAGTCTCTGGAGGCTCTAGGCAAAATATAATTAGGAAACCATGTGTATTCTTTCATCTGCACTGTACTTAATATGAACTTAATGTACACTAATGAACAGAAAGAGGGTAGGGTTTCAATAAGAGCCCCAAACTCATTTTTATGCCACAGGGCCTCATGGCAGGTTAATCTGACTATGCATCCAGAAATGTAGAACATTGGAAAGGTATGAGAACAACCAACAGAAAAGGGGTTCATGGAGAGTGTGTCAGTGATTGAGTGAAGGACAGAGACAGGGAGGCCGATTAGAGAACATGTGAAATAGAGTTATAAAGTGCTATGGTGGGCTGTAGAGCAGATAGGGTGACGTGATTGAATGTTTAGCTCTTGAAGGAGGCAGCAAGTGTCACAGGCCCAGGTGGAATTCGTTGTCACGGTGACTTAGAGTGTGGTTGCCGTGGAGATGGTGATGAAAGACAGCAGTCTGACGAACAGCACTTCTGGGCCAGAGCGTGACCAACAGCATACAGCCCGATGTGCCCTGGGGACAGAGATGATTACGTGCAGGGTCACCAGTGCTGTGTGTGTGTGTGTGCTTATATAAATATGTGCATGTGAGTTTGTGTTTGAATACACATGTGTTTGGGTGGTGTAACATCTACCTCCAGTGTAGAGGTAGACCTCATTGGCAACTGTATTTAGTGATCATGAAATGAGAAGCAGCTTAGCACCTAGGTGGTGGTCCCTCTGCTGCCTCTGCAGCAGCCCAGAGGAACTTTTAACACCTCCGCCACCAACATATCTCATTACTGCAACACAACACAGTCCTAACTGAAGTTAGGGCCACTCAGAGGTGTTTGTGTGTGTGTGTGTGTGTGTGTGTGTGTAAGCCTGAGCATGACTGTAAGAGCGCACCTGGATCTCGTTATGTAGTTCAGAAGAGGGGCACAGTAGCTTCACATTTTAATTTCCTTCAGTTTCACTGCCTTAACAAGTCCAAAATACAAAATCAGAAATAGACGCCGTTGACAAACTACCAGGAATTAAATATAGCCACAGCATGAGGAAATCAAGAGAACTCATTACACCCAAGAATAAAGCACGTCCTCAATATAACCAAGGCAAGATGAGGAATAACTCATCCATCTTATTTTGTCAAACTCATTCTTCCTTTCCGCTTTTTTGCACCTCTGCCCCATAAGGCGTCATGTCTTCAGTTTCTCTCTGTTCCCTGCAGAGGGCAGTGTGAACGATGCTTACTAAGAGGTTTTCAGTCAGGTAAATTTACAGGTGCCTTCCATGAGCCCGTAGGTTTTTTAAAAAGATGATTAGAACCAGTTCTCCAAATGCCATAGAAGAAACACCTCACGTATTTAATATAAACAGGATTTAGCCGGTATTAGTAGGGTTTTATTGTTCACACTAACAATTAAAGTGGCTTGGTGTGCTGGCTCGGTATGAACTCATTCTCCTCGCCCTATGTGCCCTCGAACTGACTGTGACGCATGTTTCCTAAATGGTAAACGTCTAGCTGAGTTTACTACATTGTAAGCGGAGGGGTAGAAACCTCAGTGTTTTGCACTCGCACTATAGGTATGTGGTGTTGGATTCATAAACCAGTGGGGATCACGTTTAATTAGATGGGGCTAGATAACTTAGAAAAACACTCCAACAAGGTGTTATGTCTAAAAGCTAGTCGTACAGCCGGGGCCTGACTGTTGACTGTGGTGATTTGTGACAGTTGATAGATTGAGTATGCTATTTGTGCTAATACTTGGATTCAATATGTTTAATCATTTGTACACCGAATGAATCAAAATGAGCGTTTTACTGGGGTGAAACCACAGCCACACCAGAGAGTCCTGGGTCTTATTTAGCTTTTGGCAGCAACCTCCCATATAATCTCTGACATGGTACAGACACCCACCACTCTTTGAGCGGGGCCCTTCAAATGGGATTTCTAAAAATCACTTATTTAACCCACTTTGATAGGCTTGGCATTGTATTTATGAAAACATATGAAGGGGAGAGGAAAATGAACGCAGAGAAAATAAATATGGAAATGATTACCTGGGTGTTTTTTTGAGCGTGTGCACTTGAGTGTCTGCGCATGTACAGTATGTACGCATGAGTGTGTGAGGTTTGAGTCCTGGGGATCAGTATTATGGTTGGAGCATGGCCATTGTGATTACTACAGAGGTGCTGTATTCTCGTCCCTACAGGATCCTGTGTGAACCCTCACTTCAGCTTCCCATGTCCAAACAGACAACTACACTCACACTCACACTGTTGTGCAAGCGAATGCATAAAGACGTGTTCAGAATTCCTGGCTATAAATGGGAGATGGTGGTCACTGTATGAGATGGTAATGTTTATTTGTGATAGAGCCTTTCTCTACATTTCTTAATGCCAACTTGTTATGGCTCTCACATATAGCCTACATTTTACAAGGCGTGCATTAAAGTGATAAGCTGCAAAATTGGAGGAATAGATAGGGAAGGTAAATAGGAAGGTCGAATGAAGGACAGTAAAATGAGGAAAGGATAGTTTAATCCGAACAGGAGGGTGTGGACATGTATGCAGAGACCTGGAGAGCTGCACTGCTGTGCAGGGAAACACCAGGCCGAAGTCTTTCATTACCACTGCTCTGTCCAGCTGGTTCCAACTGACCCCCCTCACTCTCCCGCTCTGTCTGAGTTGTCTGTCTTTTGTGCATCTGGGCAGGTCTTTGGGTAAGACGGGGCTCAGTGAGACGTGTGTTGTTCGGGAGGCAAAAGGTAAAAAGGGGCTCGAGGGGCTTATTCAGCAGCACAGGAGCACTACAGAGGATTATCCTTAATTCGGCACACAATAATGCACTTGACTTTGAAGACAAATGCCCATGCCCGCATACACACACACAAACACTTACCATTTGGGGAGGGTGAAGGTGCACTTTGGAGGGGTGCTGGAAGGTGGAGGGTCATTTTAAGTGGAGGTGCATGGGGCCAGACCTCGCCCCAGGGATGACGGGGGAAGGGAGGTGGGGGAGGAATGAGGAGAGGAAATAGCCAAACTAAAAACACATGCAAGGTCAAGTGTACTCCTTCATGTTGCGTATAATGCAGGAAAGAGCCAAGAGAGAACCATGTTGCTGTGAGACTTATTAGTCTGGATTTTTCTGTCTGCTTTTTTCTGTTCTGTCTTTTTGTCTATCTACTGAGACAGCTTTGACTTAAAGGTGAAAGGTCCGGCACTGGCTTTTGTTATCACTTACCTCAGAGATGACCATGGCTTGCCTTTAAACCACCATGTGTTTGAAATGCTTAATTATTGTGAAGCACTTTGTCATGTTATCTCTGGCATGGTGCTATATAAATACATTTTCTTACCATATTATAAAAAATGTATGAATGCCTCCTTACTTTATTTTGTTGCCCCCACCCTGATCGTCATAAATTGGAAAAGAAAAACTCAAGTACTTTCAGTTGTACTGTGAGAGACAAGACTATGGACAATGGACAAGACAATGCCCTATGTCTTGCCCCTGAGTGTGTATCTGACTTAGTAATTCTATAATGTGCTTTCAGGAAGCATCAGCTGGTGGTGTAATTTACAACCTGACTATAAAATCAAAGTGGCTCGAGCTAGATACTGAATTCTCTACTGTCATTGGCAAAATCAAAGAGACTGCATTTTGAGTCATTGATGTCTGAAAAGACCCCCATGCTTATCTCTAAGAAAAACTAAGGCTGTGTTTTAATGTGGAGAAAATTTAAAAGACAACAACACCACCTCCCTTATAATCCCAGATGATTCAGACGTGTGATATTTATTTATTCATAGTAAAATGAAATATTAGTTTGATATTTGAAACTGATATTTGAAACTGTCCAGACCACTCATAAATTGAGACAGCTGTTATCCTGCGTGTGTGTGTCTGCTGTATGTAATGCAGTTATGAATCTTCTGTGGGATTCGTGTTTCTGATAAGAGCTGTAACTTGCTGATGAGAAGCAAACACCTGACAGTAGTCCGGTCTCTGTCTTTGTCCACTATGCTTGTATGCATATCAGCCCATCTACCTGGCTTTAGCAAGATCAAAAAAGAGTTGGGAACTTATTAACACAAATCATCACCTTAATTAACTGTAGGTTTTATCATTAAAAGTGAGCGGGGAAATATAAGCCTTCAACCACCCTTTTGTAAAAGAACAGCTATGAAGAGAGATAAACACACGTCCAATAAAAGGTAAAGAAAGTGATTACAAATCAGATAGCCAGTAGATGAAATACCATAAACAAGAGTTAGGTCAAATGTATTGTGAGAAGACTAACAGTCTATAGCCATGCTAGTGGTTGATGTTTAGAAGGTAAAATGGTTACCATGTTCACCATTTTAGCTAGCATGTTACTATGTGTGAGCTATGGCTAGTTAGCAGTAAACACCTACAGCTGAGGGTAATGCCATTAGTTTTGCAGGCAATTGGTTATAAACCAAAGTATTGGATGAATAAACATTTTTATCTGACAGTGGTGCTACATGGAAAGTTATTTATGAGATGCTTAACATGATAAGTGAAATCTCTGACCTGCTGGTAACACTAGTGGAACAGTCAGTGCCCATAAGGTTAAGTCAACACAGTAATTCATTTAGAAAACATACATTTGAAGGTCCATAACATAACAGTCAAAGCCAAACAGTGAATTATATTAGCAACAAATTATATATTGATACTTAATTATATTATGATAAAAGATACCTGTCAATATCTGCCTGGTCACAGATGTGTCAAAATGGTGGATGTAACAATGGCCGAAATCTGTCACTACACGCTATATAGTCTCACTACATAGTCCACTGTATAGTGAGTTTGCCATTTTGTAGTGCTATCCAAATGTACAGTGAGAATTACTATACCCTACATAGTGGACTCAAAGTATCCCACAATGCATCATGAAAAGTAGTGTACAACTGATGCTCACTATCCGAGAACTAAATACCATCATGCATTGTGTTGAAAGAAAAATATCAGATGGACGAGAGGAGAGAGAGCAGCGCAATTTTTTTCCCTCCATTTTGCCGGTGAGCTCACTATATAGTCCTCTACATTAAACTCCCTAGATAGTGAGTCGAGAGTAGTGAATGAGTGAATGATTTCGGACACAGCCAATGTCAGTTAAACAGTAACTGCTGTGGAACTGTGTAAGTAGGGGTTGCTACTAGCAACAGAATGTTCAACTGAATCCAACTGCACTATTTTTCTGCAGAACAGTATTCATCACCTTCTGGGGACAAGAGTAGTAAAAGACCATGCGGGTGTGCTGTTTGTGTCCTTGTGTGTACATAACAGTGTTGTTGTTCAGAAAGGTGAGGAAGTGTGTGTTGCCTTCAGCATCACCCAAGACCCAGATGGTACTGTCAAGATACCCACAGTGCAATGCTAAGCCAGGCGGCTTGTGTGCTGAAGCAGCACTCACCTCTGACCTCGCACAAACGTACCAAAAAGGTGAGTCCACATGATACCACAAAGGAGGTGCACACACAGCATAGACTCACACAGACCTTTTTTTAAGCTGAAATAAATGTCAATCACAATGTGTGTTAATGTCAAGTGAATGGGCATTTGTAGTGATATACAGTTGGATCACAGGAGAGAGGAGGGTCGAGGTGGAGATAGAGAGGACGAGGGTGGAGGGAAAAGGCAGTTTTACAGCTGTCTTCATACATCATCTACCCTTCTAATAACTCTTCTAAATACAAATAACTCACATAACTCTAAGTACATATAACTCTTCACATACACAAACACACGTGACAAGAAGTAATTATACTGTATGCTAAATACCTGCAATATCTGACTTTGCATGTGTATCTGTGCATTAATGTGTGAATATGTGTGTGCACATGCAAGAGTGAGCGGACTCTGTCTTATATAATGCATGTGCAGTATTTGTGTGTCTGTACAGTATGTCCATATGCGCTAATGCTCTGTCTCTGAGGTGTTATTCTTTTGAAACAAAGAGGTGAGTTTACACAAAGACTTGCCTCCTTGCTGCACTTCCATTGATGCCCGTCTGTCTCTGGTGTCATTGGTGGAAACGTACCCTTGCTCCTGCCTCTCAATTATGTTCCTTTCTGCTAAATATATCAGAAAAAAGCCTCACCTCCTCTCTCTGTCTCAGTAATAGAACAAGGTTTATAAGGCTCAGCAGGCCTGGCTAATCTAACCCACATGCCAATAGTGCTGTGCCCATTCTCTCTCCTGCTCTAATGAAGCTAACACAGGCTCTAAAATCTACGCCAGTGTGTGTGTGTGTGTGTGTGTGTGTGTGTGTGGGAACACCAGACCTGGCAAAAGAAACTCCACTTCAGTCTGGGCCAACAATGAGACACCGCAGGGAGGAAAAGTAGGAAAGTAGAGTTTCTCACTTTAAATCAGTTATGATTTACACACACCAACTCATACACACACACACACTAACATAAACTCATCCACACACAGATGTTTCAGCTAATTGATTGCGAGTGTATGGTGCATAGACCCATTTCTCGTGATTGACTCTAAGTGTGTGGTGTGTTTGTGGCTGACACTAATAGACCACACAGCAGTGCTTCCCTCTTTCCCCACCCACACAGACATAATTCAATCAAGAATTGAATCTAATGCAACTGTGGCACGCTGTTTATATAGTCATATGGAAAATGATTTGAAGTTGCTATCAGATAAGGATGGGCTTTTCTTCTATATGTGTGACTGTGCGCGCCCACTGTCAACTAGAGAACACACGCCGTAGTATAATGCTGGAAATGTCTGTCAGTGAGTTTGTGAGTAGGTGTGGTGATGGATGGAGTGTGTGTTAGAGTGACTAATGTTGGCCATGTCATCTCACACATTCACGATACCCAGCTTGCCACCATGAGATCCAGGAAGGACTGCAGGAAACTAGAATGGGATGTCTTTTTCCAGATGCGTGTGTGTATGAGAGAGAGAGAGCGAGAGAGAGAGAGAGAGAGAGAGAGAGAGAGAGAGAGAGAGAGAGATAATTTTTATAAGTTTGACTGGAGGAAGGGAGGAGAAGGGAGGGGATCTCTGGGGAGATTATTTTGGCACAAGTATGTTGAATATCTGTGTGTTGCATGAACGTATGTATGTACAGCGTGTGTATGTGTGTGTCTGTGACAACTGTTGCATGTGGTCGTGCCACAGTTGGTGAGGCGAGACATCCTGTAGGGCTTGGCAACACAGCAAGGGGCAGCGTACATTTTTGACGCCATGTGCTGACACGATTTACAATTCATCAGTCCGTCCTGTCATCACCTCTCCTGGACTGACTGGGATCTTAAAAAGAGACAATCAACAATAAGTTTAGTCTTATGTCCATGTACAGTATCACAGGCAAAAGTTTGCTTTAAGTTATAATGTTTGGACATCAAAAGACATCACGTCTGGTGGGAATAATCCTCTCGACCAAATGGCATACCCTTGAAATATCTATTAGTAAGTCTGTTTGTGTAATTCAGAAGTTTTTGGCAGAATGTGAAGAACAGGAAATCCTCCCGTATTCCCACTTTTTGACTATGTTAATGTTCACACATTATTCCAAGATGGTTACCCATAATCCTAGCCTTGTAGCCACACCATTTAAATACTCAAAATTAGCTACTTTTTTGTGTTAGGTATTTGGAGAGGTTCGTTAACAAGTGAAACCAGATACAAACAAAAAATGTATAGTTCATTTTAAATTTGCTGAATTGTTTCTATTAGTGTAAATATTGGATTTGCTGCCATAGTTTGTTTTCAAGAAGTGATGTCACCACAAGGATCATTAGTAGTTGCTCTGGTGCTTTCAGTCATATCACACAATCTTTTTTGTGCCTTGCTGTCATGGACTCGTTAAAGTTAAAATTTCGGAACACTTTAATTTTAATTACTTACTCTATGTTCCATGCTTAAATGTTGGTGTTGAAACGGCACTTGACAAATGATAATTAATACATTTACAGAACTCTGTTCTTGTCGCCAGTAAAACCTCCATGAAAGGTGTAACAGACTGAACATGCAACTTCCCTCTCGCATACAACTCAGGTACGCAGTTCTGGGTGTTTAGAGTACCAAAAAAGGCATTAAAAGGCTTTTAGGTTTCTCTAAGCAACTCCTGCAGCATAATCCAAGTATTTTGAAGCCAAATGATTGCAACGTGAGTCCAATTGGCCACAGTTACTCCAATATGTAATGTTAATGTGGGCAGAGGAGGAGGTTGTGTAGAGCTTGCACTGACATCAGAGTGAATATGTAGAGTGACAGTTAGTAGAAAATAAATTCTCATTTCAGTGTAAACTGGTCTTTTTAGAGATTTGATACAAAATTGCAAGTGATAGTCTTATTACAAAAATCGATTTGCAGAAACCTTTTAGCTGGGGGAGATTTTTCTCTTTCTAAAGATATTAGACACAGGAATGAGGGTGATCATCGTGTGTATGGATGTGAGAAAGACCGAGGGAGAAAAAGAGTGCATGCAGTTGAATGCTGACAACAAAACTATGAATGCAGTGTTCAACACATTCAGTATGAGTATGTTGGCTTGTAAGGAGCATTTTCTTTACACCCCCACCCCCAGTGTAACCTACAAATGTCAGTTGTGTAAAGTAGAGAGGAGAGATTTGGTTGTGTGTGTTTGTATGTGTTTGCCTGTGTACATGCCCATGCTTTTGTGTGTAAGCAAGCTTTACCAATCAGAGTGACTTTCCGTCTCCTTCTCTGTCTGTTCATGCAGTCATGATGTGAATACAGCATCAGGCTGACAAAGGAGAGAGAGACAGAGTGAGGGAGAGAGCGAGACAGGAGTGTCTGGGGCCTGTCAGTCAGATGGATGGATGGAGGGACTGACTGACTGACAGACTGACAGACTGACAGTGAATCAGAGGTATCGAGTGCTGTGATTGGCTGATTCCCCCAGAGAGGTGATGTAGTATTCTGTGGTCATTTTGGCCTAAGCTGCAGTTGATCCCCTGAATGTCACCAACTGAATAAATTATACAAGGTCAGAATCTTAGCCATTTGTTATCCATCGTCATCACTTTACCATGAATTTTCTCTACTTCCTTTCTTAAAGTGGTTGTAATGGGTATTTTTATATGAACAATGACGTTATCTATCGACTAGCTGGTAAACTGGAAGCTAAAGAGATGGACATTTCCCTCAAAAGCTGGTGGAGACCAAAAACAGAGCCAAAAGGAGAATGAATATTCGACAGGTGGCCAGAAACATGGCTACCAAGTTTGCCATATCAATTTTAAAGGTCATGATATGTCAATGTTGTGTATACAGCTCGTCTCCACTGCCCTTTGGTGGCCAGTAAAAATCAGCTAATGCTGGTTTAAGATAAGTTTCATGGCATTTGTGTTGTTGGACAATTATGGTGAAGAGAGAAAGGAAGAATAGCCTTTCTTTGCTAATTATATTTTTTAATTATAGTTTCTTAAGCAAGTTTTCTAGATAATAGGAGCCAAAAACCATTTCAGAGCAAAGAAGAATAAGAAAATCTATCATGGACCCTGAAGATTATTTCATACTTTCCTATTGCTCTAGTCCCATTTCATCTCATTCCTTCTCCCTTTTCCCTACACAGCAATCAAATGCCCTGCAGAGGTTGAAAGATGGAGGGCTTCTTTGTCCTAAAGGGGAAGCGATAACTGGAGAACTTCAATATGTTCTCATGGTGGAACTGATAGAGCTTGGAGGTCTGATTCAAACACATGGTTCCACTATCATCCATCTGGAACGCATCTGAATATTATCTGTATACTTTGGACTTAAAATAGAAAAGAGGAGAGATTATGAAACTGAAAAAGTGGAAGATGAAAAAAGTTATTCAAACTTTTTCTGTGTTGACGTTTTGCGTCGATACAAGGTCCAAAATCACGTCTGCAATCTCAACAGTGTACATCGAAAATTCCCTATTGAAATCTGTCACTGTTTATGTGTGTATATTGCTGTGAAGGCGCGGATATGTGGGTGTCTATATGTATATGCCTTTGCATATTTAAGTGCATGCTGGCAGTGGGGTTATTGATTTGCAAGGGTGAATGCGTGTTGAAATTCAAGGTGGGCTTTCCGTCTCGTCCGTTCCCCTTGGCTGACTGAGCTCCCTGCAGATCTGCATGCACTCTACACACCCTCTGTACACTAATTCATTAGTTTCACTCTCACACAACAATCAAACACTATCATCTGGCAGGGAAGTAGCTGCTGAAGCAAGTCTGCAATTTCACCTTTGGGAAGGAAATGCACAATGCAGCATACTAAATGCCATACAGATGTAGAAAGCTCCCACTTTCTCTGCTGAACTTATGCTGCACTAATGGTGTGTCTGAAAGAACTAGTCTGGAATATTGTTGTTGTTCATGTGATAGATAGTATTTTACAACTTAATTTATTTTAGTCATGTATAATTTGGATTGCATATTCTTTAACTAATTGGTTTATAGTCATTAAAATGTATCACAAAAACATCAACCAAGTTTTAAGTTGTGCAGCAGAATGTACAGTATAATAATATATATATGCTATAACAAAAATTTGAAATGCAATGTAAACCTCTGTATTGAAACACTAGAAATGGTTTATAGTTTTCTTTACAGACACTGGATACTTTTTGATAGATATTTGTTGTATTTGTATCTTTTCTACATTACTATCGTATTTGGACTGATCTTTTTATGACAATATTAACTGTGAATTGAAATATAGATCACTTTTTTTTTTTTTAACCCAAAACATGTCGTTTTTGTTTTGTTGTTTTTTAGTAAACAAGTACTTTCTTCAGATATTAGGCTAAAGATTTCAGGCTGTATAGTAGTAGCAGTATGGCAGTCTGTATGTAGCCTGAGAGGCAAGACTCAGAAAAAATAAGTCCCCAAGCACTCACCGCATTACTCACTGCTGCTTGTTGCTTTGAGCACATTGTACTGAAGATGAGTTAATCAACATTTCTCATCAAGTCTCTGGACTATGGTGGCTGGACAGTCAGAGAACAATGTTCAGAGAAACCTTAGTAAGAACATCAACCTGAAACTAAAACACATGGGGGGAAGAAGGGACAAAAACGCATTTGGTAAAGTGGAAGAATTTGCCCTTGCATTAAACATTCAGTGTACTGCATTTTTACTCCACCTACTCTGCTGTCCTTGTTGCTCCAAACTCCCACGGTCTGCCTGGTTTCGACAGAAGCACACAATGCAGACAGACCAACCATTAGGGGGGGGAAATCCCTCACCAGCTTCCCACAGGCTGCACCACTGCCGGTTAAAGAACCTGGGTTTCTGTGGTAGTGTATGAGTTCTTATTCACCTGTGTCATCCACATTCTTCAATCAGTGTGCTACTGTTACCTTAAATGTTCCTTTCGCTCTGGCTGAATTTGTAAAATCCTGCAGCTTAAATGATCAATAAACTTTGATTTATTTACTTTTCAGTGCAAAAACACAGATTTGGAGTTTGTCACTATAATCAGAAATCACACAAGAAAAATAGTAGTATGTGACATTGTAAATAGTCTTTTTTTAAATGTCCTTCTGTGGTGTGCTTGGTTTCCAATTTATGTTGTTCTCTAGCAGGGCTGCCACCACCTGAGGAATAAGATGTACATAAATCCGCCAAACCACTGCTTTACCGAGGTAACTGAACCCAGCAACATCACAGATTCCCTGTGTGAAAGGGGATCTGCTCTCTTTCTTTTTCTCTTTTGGAAATGTTTCTATCCTCTGAAGCTTTCTCTCTTGTAGCTCAAGGACCAGTAGCGCCACCACACGTAGTGCGCCGCTGGGTGACCTTTTGAATGCTGACCTCCTTGTGAACGGTGACCTCCGGCCAGGTTCAAGAGTCACCACAGCAACATAGCAGGCCTGTCATCTCATCCACAGGGTTTGCCTGGTTAACCACTGCCCAACAAGCAGGATGTTTGTGTGTGTGTGTGTGTGTGTGTGTATGTGTGTGTGTGTGCGTGTTCCTGTTCAAACTCTATGACTGTAAGAGAAGAGCTTTCCCAGTGTGACCCACATAAAAGGTCTCAATGAGCCTCAGGACTCCCAACTTACATGCCTTACATGTATACACACACACACACACACACACACACACACACACACACACACAATGGCTGATGGTTCCCATGGTGACTATGTTCCAGTGAGTGGGATTTTCCAGGCGGCGTCCGGAACAGTGGACACTCCAGAGTTTGTCCTGGAAGTTCGCTTTGATCTAAGTGGGTAGATCAGCCCACAGGGAGTACAATTGCTGACACACACACACACACACACACACACACACACACACACACATTTGTATTTCTGTACTTGTGAGGATGACCATTTACATAATGAATTTTCTAGCTGTAACCTCATTATTATTATTGTTATTTCAAGTAACTTGGGGGCTGTAAATTCTAACAAATATTTGCAATATAAAGTTGTTATGGCAAATGCGTTAGCACTTTTAGCAAACACAGAGCAACAGTATCTCAATGGGAACTTCCTGGCTAAATGAAGGATACATAAAATAATATACATAAATCTGGAGTTGTTGTTTATGTGTCAATTACTCACTGTCCTTGTTTGCTTTACGTTTGTCTCCACCAACTGTTGAGGAAAATATCTGGCTCTTTAGCAGCTAAATGCTCCACAATGTTCACCAGCTTTTAACTTTGTCTGTCTGTTGTTTGATGCAGATGACAAACGGTGAGTTTATAAGAGCATTTTCACTGAAAAGAGCTGCCTGATGCTGCTGGAAATTAGAAGAGTGAGTCTAAACCCAAACAGTAAAGTTGTCGGTCATATAACCAAAACAATGAGCTGACAGCAAATAGTAGAGCTGAGGGGAACTCCGGAGTCAGGATATCATTCTTTGTGAGTTCATCATTACAAACAACACCTCTCAGATAGTAATTTGCTTCACTGTTAATATAGAAATATTTATTAGTGCAGGTTTAACCCCCAAACCAGCACAAAGCAGATGTTTGAAGAAGTGAGGACCAGAAAAATGTTGTCAGTTAAAAAAAATGTCCTCACCCTAAAGGTATAAAACTTTAATTAGTCGTCAAAAGGATAAAGCAGTCACACACAAAGCAGTGCTGGTTGCAGTTGTCTTTATGATGTCTATAGAGAAAGGGTGGACTAGACACCAGTTATAAACCTTCTGTCTCTCAGGCTGACTCAGGCACCAGATTTTATAGCACTGGCACAGCATTATGTGTGTGTGTGTGTGTGTGTGTGACTGCAGACATAATGAAAGTTAGTATGTTTCTACCTTCTCCTTCTGACACATTTATTATCTGTCTGAAAGCTGTGCTGAAATCTCAGACATGCAAGTCCAGCTGAGGTTCTCACCACACAAAGATTTGAGAATGGTAAGAGGAGGGATAACAGAGAGTGCTCAAACACACACACACACACACACACACACACATAGGCCATTATAAAAAACAAATCAGGTTAAAAAAAGAAGAGCATCAAAGTTAATTCTTAGCTTGGAAATAATAATACAAAATAATAAATTAAATACAGGACCCCCCTCCCCCCTTGGAAAGAAAGACTGGTGTATGATATCACATGCAAGAGGTGTGGGGAAGACTAGCAAGAGACTGAACGAACACAAGAAACTGACAACATAAGCATCGACAAGAAATGGGTCAAAGCCAGCCATCATGATGACCCAAAAAATAGCAGAATTGCTAAACCTGTATTGCGCTTAATTATCAGGTCAGCGTCTTCCATGGCAGCTCTGTTGCTTATAGTGTGTAAGTCTTAATGGGACCTGCCTAATGCTTCAAGTCACTGGTTTAATCTTTCCCTTAACCGTAACCACCCTTTTTCAGTGCCTAAACACAATCACACGAAACACATTAATCCTACTTTGATTGCTACGAGTGTGTGAGGACATGGGGAGGAAAGCACTAAATGTCTTTCAAACTTGTTTGCCGTTACAAATTAGTGTATAAACATAATTTCAAGGACACAGGGTTGCCCCGTGGCCCAAAAATATTTCCATTTTTCATTTCAAATTATTTTATTAAATTATAATTTTTGTTTCACTTACAGTAATATCAGCTGATGATCAACTGATCACAGTGAGGCAAATACGTTTTAATGCCTGAAGCAATGCTATTAGTTTCATATGCAGTTACTATTATTATCATTATTATTATTATTATTTTAGGGTGAGTTTTCTCTTTTCTTTCACCAACATAAAAATAATTAATACATTAACGATTACACAATTTCCACTAAATGTATCACACATAATTCATCTGTCATTTTCATTTTTTCCAGATGGAAAAATGTAACAGCGTTTATTTGTGTATTTGTGCATGGCTAGAGAAGGGGTGTGTTCAAATTATGGTATTGGACTGGCATTGATCTCCTGTGTGTCATAACTTCACTTTCTGTGTGAGGGGAAATTTCCTGTAACATTATACTGAAATACACGCTTAATGTCTGGGAAATGTTGTCAGAATGTCACAAATTCATCTTTCTCTCAGACACAGATTCAACATCTGAAAATAAAAATGTCAGTAACGAAGCTGAACAAATGAATGAGAGGTCATGTCTATCTTTATCTTTCTGTCTGCCTAGCCCTCTTTCCCTCTCTCTTTTTGTCAGAGAACAGATTCCTCATGGTAATTTCCTCTCTATTGATTGACGTGTCCTGGTAAAGTTATGACAAAAGAGCCAGTTAACACACATTCACCTGGGGGGATCATGTGAAACACACACACACACACACACACACACAAAGGTCAGTGCAGAGGTTATTGAAATGTATGTTAGAAAGTGAAAACTAGAAGAGTAAATGCCATTAGAGGATATAGATGTGACTGCCTTCCTGTGGAAAAATTATGCTCACATGGGATTGGTTTCACTCTCCTGATATAATAAAATATTTACAGAAGTTATATGTAAAATTTTAAACATCTGCTGGGGACATGCATCTATTACTATGCTCTAGTGAAGCAGTGGCATTACCCTCTTGCTTCTGAAAATAATACTGTTAACATGGACATGTATTCATGTTATCCACAGAAGAGTAACATGATGTTTGCATGTACAGTATAGCTTATTCCAACACATTTGTTGGTTTAATTGGGATATTGTTTCTAGTACTAGTCTGTCAGGTAATGCTTGAACAGAAGAAGTTTGTGCGAAGTGTTGTATGTCAAAAGTGTTTGTACTGGAAGTCAGAGGGAAAAGTCATACAGAGGGGCAGATATGATAGTGTCTACATAAGACATTTGTAGTGTTGTACCCAGTTGTTCACATGAAAAGTGACAGAAATGCTGTCCAAAGAATGAAAAAAAGAGAACTAGAGAGAGAAGTTCAAACCCTGCTTACTTTCTAACCTCCACCCAGCTGGCCAATCATGACCTGAAAAGAGTGTGAATGTCAGATTGTCTGTTTCAAAAACGTACTTCTGAAGAAGCATACTGGCAGCTTAAGCGGTGGATTTCTTAAAACCTTTGAAAATAAATCCAAAACTATCTGCATAAAGCTGGGAAATATGTTGTGATTTGGATGAACTAACCCTTCAGGCGTTCATGTCATATTAAGTTATTCTTGCCTTTTTGTCCTATTAATTTGTCTTTATAGCTGAATTCTGTTTCCATTTTGTAACGCTTGATAAGAAGCATGCAAAAGTCCAGAAGTCATGCAAACATGAGCATGTTTTTCCATTTAATTAGAGTACAAATTGTAGCTCAGCTTTTCCGTGCAGTTCTGCCTCAACCGGTGAGCTGATCCTCTCTGTAGAGAACTAGGCAACTGACCAAAGTCGTTACTTTGATATTGTTATCTTTGCTGTCACTACTGCTGTATCTCAAACTGGTATACTCAAAAGCTGTATTCACTCCATTCAATCCACATGGGAACATAGAACTTGTTTCACTTCAGTCTCATAAAATGATTTTCCTATTAGCCAACAACCCTCAAAGTCCCTCGGAGTAGAAGGAATTTGTGCACATAAATCACCCAACAACTTATATAAACTGATATGAACATGTAATTACAGTTGTTCAGTGTTCTGATCATGTTCTAGTCGTGTTCTGGTAATTTTCTGTCCAACCTGTGGATGGATGTAATAAGAGACAGAGCCCTGAAGGCTTCTTATCAGGGCCATCAGCAGGTGGGCTTTTACTTTAAAGATGCAAACACACGCGCACACACACACACACGCAAATGCGCACATATACATACTGAAGCTTGCGTACAAACGCCTCTAGGTTAAATACCTGAGAGCCAAGAACCGCAATTCCAGCCTCCACCCCACCTCCAACAGTAACACACACACACACACACACACACACACACACTCACATACCTTGGAATAAAGCGAGCGAAGCCGAGCACTTGCAGCTCACCCCCCACCCTTCTCCCAAAGTTTAATCTGATTTCACATTCAGAAATACAGGAACACACACCTGCCACACACTGATACTACATACACTCCAAGCACACACACACATACTCAGAGAGAGGAAGGGGGGAGGGCGTGTAGAGTTTCTGCGTTGAAGCCTTGTGTAAACACCTGCCAGTAATCTACCAGCTGAGATGAATCCAGATGAAACAGAACTTGTTCTTACAGTTCCTCTTACAGTGTGCTTCAGTCTGCTTCACATCTCAGTGTGAACTCTGTGAGGCCACGCTCAAATCGGCGGTGCGCTGATAGAAGCCTGGCAGCTCCGTTGTGATTGTGCATATGAATGAGAGCCTTCATCATTCCACATGATTGTTACATGATTGCTGCACTTCTTCTGTGCTGTTACCCGACCCTCAAAGAACTTGTGTGGAGGATCCAGTGGCAGCACCGCACAGGAAGCAGGGTGGGGATTTTCTGCAGTGGCTACCACAAAAGACCGGAGGCCATGATTATGATAAAAGCCTATTTCACGCTCTCCATGGCCTGATTCCAAGCCGCTGGTTCACCAAAAGTATCTCAGGGATCATAGATGCAGGGGCCAGCTTGTGGGTGAACAGACCAGGGTGCATGTTCCTAAGTTTAAGGCTTTAAGGCTGCTTCATGGTCAAGTTTTTATTTTTGTCATTTTCCTTTCCGTCTTGTGAAAAATAATAATAATAATAATAATTGTAAAAAACTATTTATTATGGCTTCTGATGATCCACCAAAAACTGTGCAGGTGCTAAAATATCTTTTCATAATGGACAACATGGACCAGGTTAAATCTCCAAATCTAAATCATTCGTGAGTCAAGTATAAGCAATAAACCCTTACGTTTTGGGGCCTATTGGATGCCAAAACAGAGGAAGGATGCTCCAATTCTGGAAAGTTATCAGGGTGACAATTACTTTATCCCCCCAGGTATCAGTTGAACTATGGCATTGATATTACAAAGCCTACCAGGAATATAGCATATGGAATACTGGCACATATGTGTTTGGTAAATGCAGTGTGTTGCTGCATGATGTTACATTGCATTGTGGCAAAAGTTGTCAACTTTCCCCAGATCCTTTTGCTGAAGCTCTTAATGTTGAGACCCTGCTGCGCCAACAAAGTGGTCTCGCTGAGTTTTTGACGCAGTCCTCATGTCTGTCTGAACATTGTCTCAGTCTGGTGCCACCCTTGTGATTTCCTGTCATGCTGATGGTGATTCATAATTTCAAAACCTTAATGAACACAGGATTGTACAGTTATAAATTACGTCTGGCGGGCTGCCCTGCATTGCTTTGCTGGAGGCATCTGCATTGTGATCCTGCTTTGCCAATGCAGTGCTCCTACTGAAATAAATGAGGAGGCGGCACTTTTAGGTGCCTTGTTAATATCAATCTGATCGTGGCCTCAGTCTGGTCCTACATCTGTGATTACCTGTCAGTGATGCTGGTAGCAGACTGAGATTTTGCCAGAGACGGCAGTGACAATTTTCATAGATCTCATAAAGGTCAAATGTCTAAAAAGCACAATCATATATGAGATGAACGATCCCTAATGAAAGATTTTCTCAAAATCAGTAACAATAGGAAGTCTAATTTCACTGATTCTCCTTACTCTGAACAAGATTGCTTTTCATGATATCCATGACTGAGGTCAGAACACAACCCTCATCGCTGGTTAGTGGAGGCACTTCCAACTCCACGCCCTGTGAGAAAAATCCTGTTTTCCTTTCTATTTTGAATGGAAAGTGATTTTAAATTCTTTCCTGACGCGAGTGGATAAAAAGGGAAGTTGCAAAGGGGAAAATATACTGTAATGGCAGTATCAGAGCCCAATAATGATAGATGCAGGTTTCAGGCCAAATCCACAGGGATGCACGTGCAGCGCATGATGGGACTGATAGAACCATTAAGGTATGCTTTGCTGCCTTCGCTCCTGTGCTCCTGCTGATGAGGCTGTTGATTGACGGACCGGTGTGGACCAGCCTGGTGAGGTCAGGTTTCTGGGATGAGATTAATTTGCCTTCATTTCCATATCAATCTACCAAACTGGAGATGGGGATTATGTAGGAATTGTCATTCCATTGCTATTCAGAGAGCCGTGTGAGTGTATTGCAGGCTATGTGTCCTCTACATGAAGAATGTTAATTTCTGCTGTCAAGAAGAGACTGGGTGTGTGTATGTGTGAGAGACAGAACGACATAATACTTTCCTCCTAACTGATATGATGTTTGACATTTCATTTACTGCTCCTGACCGGCGAGGTTAATAATGCTACCAAAAGCAATCAGGGCTAACTGTATGTGCACAGATACAGTACATGCACGGGGCATGCATGCACACACGCATACACACATTCTAATGCATTCCAATCATGTCAATCTAGTCAAGTGGCCATAAATAAGATGTCATTTTAAACTGGGAATTTAAGGCCGTCAGCAAGATCTCTTTCCCAGCTCTGGACAGCAAAACCACACACACACGCACACACACACACACACACACACACACACACACACACACACACACACACACACACAAACATAAACACACACACACACACTTCCTTGACAATAAAGATATATAGCAGATCTACTGTATGTGTGTCTGATGGTTTGGATCCCTTCACTAAAGTTATATTTGAGTGGCACTTTTCAAAAACAATAACCACAGCCATCTTGAGCATGCCTCCCGGAATCAGGATTTAGGAATCGGCACTTCGAACCCATACACCGGAAAGAGGGATGGTGGTTGTATTCAGTATATTCACTTTTCATGTGCTTGTGGTTCATTGGTTCCTGCTTTTTTGCTTATCAATACATATTTTGTATTATTATAAACACTCAACGCAGAAATGGCAGCTGCAGTGGAGTTGTGTGAGCAGTGTAGCTTCCTCTGTTTTAGATCGCTGATTCCATGATGCAATTGATCTGCCATTGATCCTCATCATGATCGGGGATCGACATGACAAGCACCAGGGTGAGTTGAGTAGTTGTATATTTGTAGCCTGGTCGTTCTCATGTGGGGGAGCCTGCAAAGCGGCTTATAGAGAAAGGAGCAAGGGTAGGCAGGCTAAAGCAGCTTAAATAAGGCGCCTTGTATAAAATGTGCCAATAGGTGCATAGAAGGGAATCAGCTGAGCCATCAGCTGATGTGGGCTGGCTTAAAGATCAGCTGCTATCAGCTCGCATAGCTGGGATTGTGAGCTGAGCTTGACTTTGTGGCCTGCCTGAACTAACTATGCTCCATTTTTTAGGTGAGGTCATCCTGCCATACTGTTGCTCCTGCATTGCTTTGTGTATAAAGACGCAGCAAAAAAAAAATCGCAGTGACTGACTGATGACTTAAATCATCGACTTTTAGGGGGCTGCCTTTATTACCACTCTGTTTCACTCTCTCTGTTACACACACACACACACACACACACACACACACACACACACTGGTAGACCAGCTCAGTGTGTGTGGAAGATGTGAACTCATGTGAGCAGTATGTGCGGCCAGTATAAACGGGAGGATTTCTTGTTGTTATAGTGCAATAAGGGTGACGATCAACAGGTGGAGATAATGGAGCCCAGTCTCATCGAGCCAAAGTAAATACACACACACACACGCACACACAAAAGCCTCTATACTACTTCTGACCTGAACACATGCATCAATAAAGGACATCAATTGTATAGATTACCATTGGGCTACAAATCCTTTACTCTATGTCAAACACTGTATGTCTGCCGTTTGTGGATTAATATCAGTTTTAACAGCATCCAAAAACAATGCACTTTAGCGTTGAGTTTATGAGTGTGCAAAATGAGAAAGTGAAGTGGAAGATGGTCGTTAGAGCTTACTGTAAAGAACAAGAGGTTTTGTTTTTTTGGGGGGGCTTGGGGACCCTCATGTTTTGGGAGAACGATGGTAGATTTAGATTGAAGAGGTTGCAGGTGGGGTGTGTAGCCTGCGTGTGTATTTAGTCTTGCTTGTGCACTAAATTGTACTGGTTTAAATGGACGTGTGCCAGCGTGTGTTTGTGTGCATGTGTGTTTCTGTGTGTGTGTGTGTGTGTGTGTATGTGTGGAGGGGGCCCCGCGTTTGGCCAGCGACTGTACTCTCTTGACAGGCATTACATTTCAACCACAGAAAATTGGGTCTGGAACAACTAGACCTGAAGGAAAGAGCAATAGACAAAGGGATATCAAAGGATAAAAGACTGAAGAGAAACATTTTGCCAAAAACATAAAATTAACAGAAATGTCTATGACACGTACATATGTTTGTTCAGATAAACGCTCTCTCACCTTGGTTACCAACACATGAAGTTTGGTTTGAAGTGTTGGGGGGCACATTGACTTCTTCTATTGATGGAGGCCTGTTTTATCCACTGAGGCAGAGCAACAGATACCCGTGTAATCAAATCTGCCACGCAAGGGGCGCATTTGAGAGCCAAACACTCTGCAAGCCAATTTTATACAAATGTGCCTCTTTTGTTCACACAGGATACAATACAGCTGCTCAATTTACTGCTGCACTCCGAACGGATGCAAAAGCACAAATGCATCGAGGTGAAACTGAGCGGGCCCCCCCACACACACACACACACAACACTGTGTTGTTTTTTCATTACACACACGCACACATAGCCAGGGCAAATTTTATCTAACTTGTGCTGATCAAACCCCAGGGTGATGGTAGAGATAGCTAGAGGGTGGAGGAGGCAAATCAATGGATGTGTAGAGAGGCTGTGTTCCCTATTAAAGAAAAGGCTGACGCATGCACTGGGCTTCGTCTGCTAACTGACAGCTGTAAAGATGAACAATGAGACCATCCCGCTTCATAACCTGGATAGGGAGACCTTTTCTGGAGCCTGCGACTGTGGTTGCAACCACATTTGTTCTTACTGCCACAAAATTTAGAGGTGAATACAACCCAGAGCTCTTTATTAGGACAGTAAATGGATGGTGTTTTATAGGGACATCATCCAGGATGGATTTGACTGTTTGCAACATCAGAGAAAAGGGTCGCAGGTGCTCATATGCACATAAACACAACCTAAACTCAAGCACATGCACATAAAACTGGACCAAAGGTTAAGTGAATCCATATATTTTGCCTTTGAATTGTAGCCTTTGCTCAAAAATGGAGAGACATTCAATTCTGAACCACGCAGGGAGGCGATTTAAGATTCATGGAGTTCCCCTTTTCTGTGCAACTGCATTGTCAGAGCCTTTTGCTCAAAGCGTTTTGTGAAGCCATGAAGTCAGGCCTACAGCTGCTATCTACAAGTGTCCTACCCTTTCCTTCCTTTCTCCTCTTCTCTCTCCTTGTCACTAGTTATCACTGTCAAAGACCAGCTGCGTCGTTTACGCTGGGAGCTGTCACAGAGATATGTCACCGCGATGTGAAGCTTCACACGCTTTGTGACAAAACTGCCAGCCGTTATTCACACATGTGGCATCAATAAGTCTTTTTCACACACACACACACACACACACACACACACACACACACACACACACACACACAAACTATATGCACTTATCATCTACTACCTGTAGACATATTATTTCTCCCTCAGGTTAATTTTTATTTGACCAGACACCACAGAAATCAATTCAAGTTTTCCCTGTTTCTTGCTTTCCAGGAACAGTTTTGACAGGCTAAATTAAAACAATTTTTACAGCCACACTAGATTGCTTCTGTCTGTTCATACTTAGTGAAAACTTTGCTGTTTGCTAATGACAGTTTGGCAAGCTTGCTAATAGCTTCTTGTAGTCGCTGCTTTGTCATAAGCTGTCGCCTGTGGCATTTCCACAAGCTTAGTTTATGTGCTATTTCTAGCAGCTGCAGCAACACGAAGAAAAAGAGAGAATGACTGTAAGCAGAAAGTACAGCGCAGGCAGCGAATAATGAGACTCGCCATTAGCACCAGTGTTAACATTCAGATGTTCTTGTTAATGAAGCAGTCACAACCTTTAATACAGTTTGAGGACAGACATGACACCCACACTCTCACATCCTATGTCACATTGTTTTCTTTTCATTTTTGACAAACAAATAAATGGCCATTAAAGTGAACTCAAACTCATTTTTAAACTTTGTTCAAACAACCAGAACGCAACCTGTCAAACTGGATAAACGTAGATAATGAAAGCGACGTGTGTATCTTTTCCCATGTGACTCTCAGAGCAATTTGTGATTTGTATGCCACCCTGGTTGCATGAACTGTTTGCATAAAGGAGAGAAAACTTCACAGGGTGCTAACGTCAGCTTGTTGGCTTCTCATTATATCTTTTTCAAAATAGCTATGCAACATAGAACTCTGTGAGCTGTGAGCATTTTGTGATAAATCGAGTTTTCTTTTGAGCCAGACAAATATTTGACAACAGAAACAGGGAGATGTTCCAGCGATAAGATTTGTTTTACATTATACACTTCACTGCAACTCTCAGTGACGACAGGCTGAGATGGAGGTGATGGAAAGTGGGCTTCTTAACATCCTCTTCCCTTCAGCTCACTGCCAGATTTGAACTTCAGTCTGTGTTCATCTTCCAGATGTTGTACCGCTCAGAGAAAAGCTAAACACCTCATGGCACTGTAATGCCATTGCTTAGATAAAGTTCACTGTATTTAAACAAACTAATCAGGAAATCTATCCCCTCAAAGATTTGATTTAAAAAATCAATAAAACAAAAAATCTGTGAGAAAATCTACTTTTAGAAATGTCACTGACACTGCAAGCAAGTATTTCTTACTCTTACTTAATTTAGAGGACTTGTTCACTTTCTCTAACCAGAACGTCCTTGTTTACTGAAAATGCAGTAAACATTTTGCAGCTTCTTTTGAGTGTGTGGAGATAAAACTTGACATTGAAAAAGAGTTTAAACTGACCTGTTTCTTTTATGAAATAACCATATGTTTTTGGTAGCCTTATCATTTGTGTAAGATAAACAGTCCTCCCCGTGTCAGCCTCTTGTAGCCCAAGTTAGATAAACCTGTCTTTATCTTTAGACATGTTCCTGTGGGGAGAAAAGCCATATATTCACTCATTGAAGCCAGTGGTGACAGAAACACACACCCATGCACTCAAACATGGACACAAGCAAATCACCTTGACATGGACTTAATTGATTGAGGTAATGCTTTAGATGAACTGATGTGGGCGAACCTGATGTAGATTTCATATGTGTGTGTATAAACTCAGATAATAAGCCAGCTGTGAAACTGTTTCAATGACCAGACAAACACACACACACACACACACACACACACACACACACGGACACAGTCTGCCAAAAGTTAAGCTATAACAGAGACAATATGTGCAATAAGGCACCATTAAATAAAGAATGCAGCTTTAAAAGCACAATAAAAGAATACCTTGTCTGTTGTATTTCAGTCCCACCATGTCATGTGTCAGACTGACGTGTGTGTCTGTGTATTTGTGTGTGATGTATGAGTGGCTGTTGGGTGTATGAACCTCGGTGCCGTGTTTGTCTTTTGATAACGTCAGACTCTCTTTAAAGGAAGAGCACTAAAATAATATCAGAAATGTACATGTGTGTTTGGCCAGAATTCTCAGATGCAATTCATTCCAACCTGATGCCTCTGAACTTGTTGGGTGTTCTCAATGTGTGTGTGCACATATTTTCATCTGTTTCACTGTGTACACACCCTTGCTTATATTTCATCAGGCTGTGTGTGTGTGTGTGTGTGTGTGTCTGTGTGTGTGTGTGTACGGTACATGTACATTGTCAGTATGTGGCTCTGTGCCCACATCTCCTTGACGCTGGAAAATCTGGGGTTATTTCTCCGCCTGCAGGTCTGCATCTAGTTAGTTGAGCGCAGAGCGTTGATGTGAACATCAACCTCAAACCAAATAACAACACCAGCCACCAAGCCACCACAAGCCCTCTGTCTCTAGCCACACCCTTCACACACACCCCTTTAAAATGTCAGCTTGATCAAAGACAGACATTAAAGAAAGAGTGGGTAAGTTTTTAAAGGTGATGAAGGGCACTGGTGGGGTGCATATACAACCCTGTCTCCTAGAAATTATGTTTATTAACCTCTAATATGATTTTATTTGATTAATTTGGGGGACCAAAACACTTTTGTTCCCAAAACCTAACCACACATTGGACTCTTGTCTCTAACAATGTCTTGTGCGTTGTAAGCCCACCAACCACCCTGACTACCTCCTTAAGAGTCGTACATTTAAAGAATGTAGCGCGTCATTCACTGGAAGTGAATACAATCCAGTCTGCAAATATGTTTCCCATCTAAACATAAGTGGCAAAACAAATAATAGCAGTAAATAAACTTAATTTCTAGGCGACAAGGTTAGCATTCGTGTCTGTTGAGTCAGCCTGGCTGCATCACAGCGTAGGGAACAAGGTTGTGGAACACACACACACACACAGGCACACTCTCTAGAAAAAAGAAGCATTCTGATATCACTTCCTAACCTAAATAAAGTTTAATTTGCTTATTAAGTCTCAGCGCACTCCAAGTTGCAATTATCACTACATGGTGCAACCGTAACTCTGGAATACCCCTGCTCTCATTTTCCAGGCTTGTTGCTGGCAAACGGCTCGTCCCAAACAGGCTCATCAGTGAGTCATGCAAGGGAAGACTCCCGCCACCTCCAGCCAGCGAGCAGTCACAAAAATCGCCAAGAGGGGAAGGAGAGACTCAAATCATATATTCTTTATACGGTTAATTATGGATGCAGCGTTTTGGAATCTGTTATAGTTGGTCAGGACATAGATGGCTGTTCAATCATCTTACATACACACTCTCTCCTGGCAGAAGTTGTATAAAGTATCTCACTGGGTGTCGTCATCGCGGGCCAACCCTAATCTCCAATGTCTACCATCACCAAGTTGACCACTGACCTGGGCGACGGCGTGTGTGTCGGTGCCAGGTGGCCTGTTGTCATGCAATGCACACAATGGCTGCAGGTCACTGTGTGTGTTTGTGATTGTGTGTATACGGGTTAAATCATATTCACTTTTCTCATGGTGCTTTCCAGTGTCTCCAGCCCCTCCTCACCCATGCGTCTCTCACAACACCCTCACCTCACCTCTCCTCTCCTCCCTTCTGCCTGCAGTGACTCACTGTGGTATGTTAGTGCTCACACCCGCAGACCTGGGCTGGAGGGTGGGACTGGATGGGTAGTGGTGATGGGGTGTAGTGTGGGGGTCAGTGGGTGGATAGCGGGAGTTTCCTCTTGTATTCTGGAGGGCTACACATGGATAAGTGTGTGAGTTTAGCGACCTCTGGAAGGCTTTTGCTAGGTGTGGACATTATGACTGGATTCAGCTGTAATGACAGTTTTAGTCCACCATGCATGCACACACACACACACACACACACACGCACAGACACAGACACACACACACATGCACAGACAGACAAACAGCTGCTGGAACACTTAGCGGTGAAGCCATATTTGCAGAAATCACAGTGACAAGCGGTATTAACCCTAAATGTCAGAGTCAATTTTGCTACAAGAAGTGCAGCACGTTATGTGGCCCAAGCCAACATTTGGCTTGGCTGGAATCCACAGGGAAGGAAACCCTATACTGTTTTTTAAATGCACTACTTTTAATCATGCTCTAAGTTTCATTTTATTATGCATTTTAGGAAGTTTTGATCCACAGTTGAAAGTCTGTATGTTTTGCTGTTAATGCACATGATTTGTCAGGGTTAATGTGACTGTATAGTATCTGATTGTAACAATAACTCACCTTTTTGAGCCATGTCTTGTGATACAGTTGTCATCTGGTTTGCTTTGCATATCCCACATGTCAGTGTGGTCAGTTGGTTCTGATCATGGTTGGCTGATCATGTCTATGCTAAGGATTTTAAAAAAGCATCTCTGGGTGTCCAGGTGTCCTGGTAATAAAATTACACACAGATTTTGACCCAAAATATGTTGTTTGTCCTCCAGAATGAAACATAGAAGCATTTCTGATGCCCCTATCAGCAAAACATCATTACTTATCTGTGCCACTCAAATATGTTTTGCAAATAACAGGTGACCTGGTGGTTAAAACACACACAGATTATGGCATGGGGGCCGTTGTAGTATGCCATACCACTCTCTCTCTCTCTCTCCACGTTTTCTGTCTGTAATACTAAGTCTATGACTAAGTCCAACAAGTCATCGAAATTAATTGGCAAAATATGTCCTATGTCCATGCCCTCAGCCAAAATGACCCCTATCAGCAGGACATCATTTGTCTGTGCCTTCCAAAACTGGTACAAATCACAGTTGAAACTTAAATCAGTTTGATGAACAGACGGTGCTATGGTTAATGTTTGGATAGTTTTAGGGAAAGTAATTGTAGGGGACCTTTGTCATCGTGGTTACGTTAATAAAGGCATAGTTTTGATTATGAAAAAAACATTTGCAATTTAAATTACCTTATAGATGACTATCAAGGTGAAAGCAAGACAGTACAAATGTAAACAGTAAAACAATTTGAGACTAATGCACACACTAAAGAAAAATGATCAAACCAATAAAATACATAAATAAATAATTAAACACTCAAATCAAAAGCCAGGCTGAGGTAGGTTTAAAGTTTGTTCTTACAGATATTTAGACTTTCAACTGCTCTAAGATCCTCTGGCAGACTGTTAAAAAAGCAAATTAACTTTAGTCTTTGACTCTTTGGAGCAACCAAAAGTAGGAAGAACAGAAAAAAACAACAATGTTGCCTAGCGGTAAACACAAATGATATTTTCAAGTTCATTCATATCAGTGTAGATATCAGCCTGGGGTTGGTATCACAATTTCTCAATTAACACTTACAAAATACCACTTAGCGCTACCAAACTAGCTTCGGGGCTACGACACAACTGAAACAAGTCCTATAAACTCTGACAGATGACACAATAACATGTGTGCCTGTGTGTGTGTGAGTGTGTATTAATATAGAGGAATGGGGACTGTCAGTATTGCTTTTGTTAACAAACAGCCAGGGGTGACACTGACTGAGGGGAGAAACTATCATCACCATCGGGGCACACAGACTCCCCACAGCAGGGATGCTAAAAAATATAACCAGACTTAGTCACAGAACTGTGACAGACAAAATACAGCACTGAACATGAAACACTCATTAATTCTGCATTTATTTCATACAGAAACATGCACTTGCAGGTTAACAGCAATCCACACACTAATTTTCCCACCCACTCTTGTCAAGTTGTTTCTTTCAGGTGTATATTTAAATTGAATAAATTAAATCTTTATTTATTAAAAAATGAAATACAGGTCAAAGTGATTTACTGTAGAATGAACAAAAACAGTTAAATTAAGTACCTAATTAACTACCAATGAAGATAAAGAGAGAAAATAAAAGCAGGAAAATTAAAAGAAGATTTATAATTAAAAAAACCAATGCACCTCATTCAAACAAGCTCAAAATCAATTTACAATAAGATAAAAAATGAACAGATATTAACTTGTATTTTGATTGCTAGTTTTTCCTTCCTTAGTGTTCTATGAGTTCTGTGTTAAGTCATATTTTATTATTTGCGACTTTCAGAACAGAATTTTTTACAAATAAAGTGGATATATTTTAGAATAGAGTCAATATGAAAAAATGTG
>JAVQJD010037957.1:0-11208 GCA_036023655.1 Nannoperca australis | reverse complement strand
ATCACCAGCACTCATATTATTTGATACGACATCTTGTTGTTTTCGCCCATGATTCTATGCAATTTATGTAAAGCTCTTATTTTGAAGTCGCTTTGGATAAAAGCGTCTGCTAAATGCCTAAATGTCATGTAAGGTTTCACTAACTGTGTGCTATTTTTAATTTTAGTTTGTAGCAATCATAAAAAAAAACTGTAAGACTATATTCATATTCATACAGTGACACACACACACACACACACACACACACATATTCGCAAAACAGCTGTTACTGGAAACTCCCTGACACCCAATTGGTGAGAAGTGGTGTGATGTGTATGAGGTGACTGGGGTGTTAATCTGTGTGTGTGTGTGTGTGTGTGTGTGTGTAGCAGAAAGAGCAGAGGAGACCATGCAAGGTAGATGGGCAAAAGTGTGTGTGTGTGTGTGTGTGTGTGTGAGAGAGTGTATTTGCAATCGTGTGTTGGTGGGTGGTGTCCAAGGGGCTTTGTGAGGCTGATTACGTGACAGACAGAGTGGTGTGATATCAAGTATATCTTTCAGATGGCTGAACACACTCACCCGGTCTGCTAGGAATCCTCGTCTACAGCCAAAGTTTTTGTCACCGAGAACAAAGGTGTTAAGCAGGGCCATTTATTTTTCGGTACAATCTGATCTGATGAGCACATTCCTTTCTATTGCTGATATTGCCATCATTACATAACCAAAGATAAGTCTTTGGATAAGTGAAGTCTGCATGTAGCTGTTGGTAGCATAGCACAGCCTTTTCAATTTACTATTCTTATCCTGAGACACTGTTTTTCGGTTCCGGTTGCTGAGTTTTTAAATGTCTTTGTGTCTTTATTAAAGAGCAGATAAGATAGGCAATAGAAAGACTAGGTGGGAAAAAACATGCAACAGAAGTCTCCAGGTGGACTCAATGGTCTAATTGTACAATTACAGTACAGCCACTTCTTCATCACTGCACCTTTGGGTGGAGTGATAGTTCATAGGAGACTGATAGATTTCCTGTAGATGTCAAGCACACAAGACAAATATCATGAGAAATTCAGATCATCCACAGTACTTTAAGATAGTTAAACTCACAACTTTAAGGACAGAAGTCTATTGCTTTTGTCCTTTTGTATTAAGATTATTACGGAAGAAGAAAGGGTTTACATGGGCAACATTATACCTGTACAGCAAAAGGGTCTTTCAATGACAAATGTAGAGGGTCACATAGGCACATACAGAATGCGTAGTCTCCTTTTTTTCAGTATTTTTATACATAAAACCAATGTAACTTTTTCTATACATACATTTATTCAGATGACGGAGGGTTTGGCTGCAGTCATTTCCTTGTGGCCAAGAGTATTTTAAAGAGGTATTTATCCTGAGTCATGACTTTGTCTGGGAGTTTGTATAATGTGACAAAATAGTTTAGTTTCACGTTTGTCTTTCACATGTGTTGTTCATGATACGTCTCCGAAGGAAGAGCTGAGGAAGTTGCGCAGGAAAAGGACGTCTGAGCCGCTCTGCTGTGCTTCTGCAACCCTGACCTGAATGGATAGATGGACAAAGGAACTGTCCTTTAGTCGCTCTGGCCAATCCAACATAACTCAAAATATTAAGTAGCTCCTAGAAGCAGACGCAGATAGGTTTTGTTTGCCATGTTATTATTGTGAAATGCCTCTCCTGCTCATTATAGCATTGAGATCAAACTTCTGTGGCTCACAGCACAAGCATTAGTCTGAATTAGGTCTGTTCTTTGAATGTTTGCATCATCTGGGTGCACTTAATGTGCATGAAGCAACATGTAGGAATGCCACACCTGATATAGCACCTCTGTACCCTGTAATTGTGTTTAAATGAACTCAGGGAATTTTATATAGTTGCAATCAAAGCCTACAACTATAAAGTCTGAATGTTTGAAGTTAAAAATCCAGGATTGAACAAGGTGGAATATGTTTCATCTTTGAACAGAAAAGCAGCAAAACCTTAAAAAGTTAAAAACTTTGTTTTTAGCAAACAAGTAATGACCTAAATGCATCAAGGTTTCGGAGAACTCGCTCCGTGTGGAGGTTATACTTAATACAATAAATAAAGGTAGCAAACAATTATTAAAAGATTTAATTCCCTAAATTGCATCTGTCACCGTTTACTTGCGAATTTCTAAAAACAAAAGAGCTCCAGTAAAATGGGCACGTGTTGAGAGGCCTCAGCAGCTGATCAAAAAAAGCTTCCTTGCACATCTAATAGTCCCCATTTTGTGCACAGAGGCTCTGCAGGTCATTGCCACGGCACATAAGACTCAGGGAATGAGCAATTTAAAGATACAAACAGTTCATACTTTGTTATATTTGTTTTAGCATCAATATGTCAGTGTATGTGTACCGTTGTGTGTGTGTGTGTGTGTGTGTGATGTGCAAGCATTCATACACAGAGGTGGACAGCTGTGGGCTCATGTGTTCTCCAGCTGTCTGTGTAGCAGCCCTGCAGCTCTGTACTGTACTTCCGTTAACTGACATCAAACGCTCATCACCCTCCTCTCAGCTTCACAATCTTCACACATGGGTGTGTTTGACGGGTGAGTCACTACTGTAGGTATGTATACATGGAACTCTGCAGCACCATGTTATACCTGTCCGCGCTCTGTGATGAAGTTATGTGAATGAGTCAACAGAATGCAGGTAAGCTCCCTGTTTGACACGAAACAGCAAGGGCTTAGATCATGACTGCAGGCATGAATATTTTCTCTGTGTGAGTGTTGGCAACATCCAATCTGCACTGAGAACGTAAACATGTTGTTTTAGACTCATTTTACAAGCATCGTGCCTTCCTGCAGAGAAGATACAGCGAGATTTTGGAGATCGGGAATGGCGGGCCTTGTGTGTTTCAAAGACCGTCCCCCTCAAAGCTGTGGCATGTGTACTATAATGTTGACAATCTTTTGCAAAAGCAGTATTCATTCAGGGTTTCCTGACTACTAGACATATTAGATGTCACTTAATATCAAGGTTTTAATTTGAGGTTTTCACAATATATATTAACTTTAAAGATAAGTGTCTGTTATTTTGCTTTACTACAGTGTTAAGGGTTTGTTTTATTTACCTTGTTTGTGTGATATCTGCCTGTAAAATGTCTGACGCCCCAAAAATATTTGAACAATAATTCCAAATATAAAAAAGTCCACATTAATACAGATCATGTTACAACTGCAACATTATATCTACAACCTGTTCAAAGAAAACCAACACAAGCTGCATATTCAATTGTTCCCTAACATGTTCACATATAGTTAACGTCACAACTGGAAAGCAGTTGCAATCAAGCGACTAAAATATAAGAATAGATATATAATATCTCTGAAGAAGATGAAGCAGGTCTGTAAATTTGGGATCAAACGTAGGTTTGGTGGGAAAATAACTCATCACAGCATCTTTCCCACCCGGCTCTTGCACTGGATTTGACACAAAGTCCCTTTGTTTCGTCAAGTGCCACACATTCAATGGGCTAACATTCAAAGTGAGCACAGGGTCATGGTCCATGGATTAGGGTCAGTTTAAAGGGTTGGTGGAAGAGAGTGAGGAAGGGGTCAGGGTTAAGGTTAGACTTGGCATGGGGGGGGGGGGGTTGGCTCTACTACACAGAGTAGGAATGTGTACATGCCTACAAATGAATTTCATTTGAATGCTGATTTTATGGTCCCTATAGTGTTGTTTTCCAAGCGATTACTTTCCTTGCCATTGCTGATTAGGCTGACACACTGCCTGTCACATTTGGATGCCCGAATAGTGCCGCTGAGAAGGAAGTGGTAAACCTTGCTAATGTGATGCATCAAATAGAATTTTTTTATTTTATTTTATTTTTTTTACAGATCTTTGAGCTTTAGTTTAAATTATTTGTGGATTAATGTGGTTAACTGTTACAAATATGAGCCCAGATCTTTTGCTTTGATCAAAACCTTTACAATTAATAGAACAAATATGTTCCTCCTGGGTTTAGTGAAAACAACACAGCGACACAGAACATTTCAGGAAAGCACACATCAATGTTCGCACATGCTCCAATGTCTGCTGCTGATTTGAAAGGCATGTCTTTGTTATGAATATAGGTTTTCAGCCACGCCAACACATGCAGACACGCACAGAAATCTCAATGTCATTGAACTGGAGTAACCCTCTTTTAAGGTGAGGCCATACCTCTCAGCCAATCACAATGGGCCTAGAATCAGGCACCCTGCTTTGAGCCAATCAACACGTTTGTGCTCTTTTCTCCCCAGCCTACTCTCTTTTCTCTCAGTTTGTCCTTCTCCTCTTCATTCTTTCTGACGTACTATTCCATGAGTAACAACACACCCCCAGAGACGGAAGTGGTTAACATTTGGTGGTGTGTGCCAGTCAGTCACTTTTTGTTTCTCCTAAAGCTCTGGTCCTTGTATCTCTTGAGCTTGTCTGCCACGCCATTGTGTGCTACTCATTCATTCAAAAAATACACAATACCAGGGGGAAATCCCTCAACCTCCGAGGCCATTTCGTTCACGTCTGTGTCTGTGTTTGCACTATTTCCCGTTTATGGTCACCTTTGATCCTTTCCTCTTTGGAGAGGTTGTAGTCGGGTTAGGAGCCGCTTGTTAGCGTGAGTGTGCCTATATAGGTATGTGAACAGATGTCACACTGCAAGCGTAATTTGAGGTGGGAACACTCCTCTGCCTTCAGGGGTTGCATAATCTATGTCAAGCCAAGACACGGCTGTTTCTGTTTCTTACTCAACATAAATTCCCACAGAATACCATAACATACAGTTAAGCTCAGGTGACCCGTTCCCATACATAAGGTGGATGGGAAGGTTGACAGATGAGCTCTTCTTGAAAACAAGTCATTGTTTTATTTGGGGGGGGATTGTTGGAGTGAAGTAACACAAACCGGCTTTTGGAGTTTATATCTGATACAGAGGAAGAAATTAGTAATGTGAAAGAAAGATCGAAAAAATGGGACATGATAGCAGTGCAAGTCAAGCCAAGTTCATTTTACTCACCCACAATTCCCTGTCTCCGAGGGCTTTGCAATCTGCACAACATCCTCCATCCTTAGACTTTTGATTCAGATAAGGAAGAACTCCTTATCCGTCAGACAATCAACCTGTCTGACCACTTTCAAGAAAAGACTAAAAACTAATTTGTTCTGGGAAAACAACAAATGTGACACATTGGCTCCATAAAGTTCACCATATCGTGTGACATATTATATGAGAATTTTTGTCTAGCTTGATTGTACTGTGATTGATAATGAACGGACATAATCTGTTTCTAGATTTAATGCTCTTTTCGTAGCGATGTACTTACCTATAGCACTTGTGATTCATCACCAGCACTCATATTATTTGATACGACATCTTGTTGTTTTCGCCCATAATTCTATGCACTTTATGTAAAGCTCTTATTTGGAAGTCGCTTTGGATAAAAGCGTCTGCTAAATGCTTAAATGTAAATGTAATGTAACTCCACAGAAAACAATTTAATGGGGAGAAAAAGGGAAAAACCTCAAGAAGAGCAACAGAGGAAGGGTCCCTCTTTCAGGATGTACAGGCAGAGATAATAGAAAAATTACAATATAGACAAACAGAAGGGAAATTTTAAGAAACAGAACGACAATATAACATACAAGCGAAAATGTAGTGGCCAAAATGATTTCATCATATGCGTGACAAAATAAGTTCAAAAATTCACTTATTCGTTTATCCTGAGCTTTATTATTACAACTACTATGTTGTGGGGGGGGGGCTAATGCAAGGACCCTGGAACAATACTGGGCTGTGAGACAATTTGGTGTAGTGGCCACACTTGGTATGGCAACTTTCGGCAGCATCATGTGACACAAACTGGCTATAATTTAAAAAAAGAGTGAATATGTCACAGACCACCCAAAAATGTATTTTTGTACATACATCTGGTCCAGTGAAATTTATTAAGCCTAGAAGCTCCGTATCTGAGGAAGTCTTGAACAGGCTGAAAAAAGAAAAGCAAAGAACTAACCTGATGCGTGTGGTCTCACAAATCCAGCTGCTTCACAAAGTAAGCCTTCTGTTGTGTTTCCTCTCCAGTGCTCTCCCTCTACGTCATACGGTTTGTTGATCTGTTTGGTTGAAGTTAGCTTATAGACGGTGATAGACATACGGTTCGTCCAATTACCTACCAAGTATTTTATGAAAGTGCCTGCCCTTTTCCAAACACTTTCCAAGAAAGACTTCTCGGATGGTTCTGTGTGACAAACCACCTGGCACAACAGGTTGGCATTGAGTTCCCACGTTTACAGCACCAAAACTTGTCACATGGTTTGTCTGCTGTTCCAGGAGGGCGTGCCTCAGATTTGAATTGGTAATTAATTCCTAGCAAAAGAAAATAAAGCCACAGTATGTGGGTGGGACTTGTTTGCATTTTGACAGCAGATTAACAATAGGTTAAGGCTCCTCGCTAACACAAAGACAGCAAATACCATAATGAGAGGTTTTAAGTTGGTTCTACATGGTGATCATCTCTAGAGACAGGAGTGTCTAAGAAATCAGAAATCCTTTAAAAGTCTCGCAGTCGCATAACCGACAGTCCTGTAATATACAGGATAACAATAAAAGTTTCCAGTTTCCACTACAATAGTGCCACTAGCCCAATTTAATAATACAGATCCTCCATGATGTGTTATTTCTGATTAAGACAAATGGAACTACCAGTCCAAAGGATACACATAGAGACACATCTGCTTTTCTCCTCACTGTTTTCTCTTTGTCTTGGAAATTGAATGGAGACTGTACTTTTGGATCTGTTTTTGCCTAAGTGCTGTCCTCTATATGAATTTATCTTTTTTTGTTTGACTTACTTTAGAAAATGACATTCTTTTCTTTTGCTGTTGCTCATCTGTCATTGAATATGTGAACAACAACACTGCATTTTAACTGTTACTGCTGCACTTCCTGTGTGACAAAAAGGGTGTTAGTCACTCATAGTGGTTTAGAACAGAACATATTTAGTGACGCTAATACTTACTTTTACTGGTCTGTAATTTCTTAATATTTTCCTCCAAAGTTTCCCAGAAACAACTTCATAATGTGTTACCACTTACGTCCTTGACAGAGCAGCTCCACCTAAACCCAAATAAATATGAATCCATTATTCATTGACTGTTCTACACATGATGAATCATGCTTCTTTAAAAAGTAATTTCACATTTTTGACTGACACTGACTTAGGGGTGCTTGCACACGTCATAAAGCCTTTCACTCATTGGTCAGAGTTTTAGAAAAAGAAATGTTGATGTAAGGGAACCACGGCGCAGATGGTAAATGATGTTCTAGGGTTAGGGTTCAGATCAGGTTCACAGAAAACATGATGGAAACGTCGCAATTATGTGTATTTAATGTATTAATTTGAGGAATGGAACGGTCTTCTCATAATCATAGGTCTTTCTATAAATAATATAAATGTATTCATTTAAAGGAAGAGTGTGGATGCCCTCTACACACTTACAACTGCCCCTCCCCGCTGTCTTCCCCACAGAAAAAAATGTGTCTTTGAAACATAGAGTTGGTATTAAAAGATTAACAGCAAATCCTCATTCCACGCCAGTGTAGCACTGATGAAAAGTGAAATTCCCTTTGAGGTCGGCTCTGTCTGCTGCTGCAGAGGGTTGGGTCATTGGTCAGTGGAGTCACTGCGTTTGATCTACTGTACAAGTGACTTACAGTCTTTAAATCGTATGAATCAAACCATGTGACTTCAAAGCCAAATACCTTCATATACACTCCATGGATTTGGCTTGGCAGCAGCAAAATGCATCTTCGACCTGAATCCCTGCCATAAAGAACTAATTTCCATTTGCAGGCTGCTGTTTATAGTCCCATAACGCTCATTTTAACATTAAAGTGTCCGTGTTTACAAATTGATCCAAAAACCACATGCAGATTAGACAAAATTAGAAACGGTTCATGCCATCGGCATTAAGCTGCTTATTGTGTTATGCAGGCAAAAAAAGAGTTCTGTAATCACGAGAGCAAAATAATTATGTATAAAGTAGCTATTTAAAGTGGCCTTAAAGGGTAATGATAGTATTTTCAAACCTGGGTCCTATTTTCATTTTGGGGTCTACTTGGATTGCTTTTATTTGGAAGTTGCTTTGGATAAAAGCGTCTTCTAAATGTCATGTAATGTCTACAATGGCTCCAGCGTAAAAGAAACCAGAAACAGAAGTCTCGCTCAAGGTAAAGTCTCGTTCTAAAATCTTGCTAGAGGTGAGTTGTTGCTGGAACAGTGTTTCTGGATAAACCAAAAAAAGATCTCTTTCCCTTTAACCAAAACCAAAAAAGAAAGAAATAATAAATAGAGCCATGGTTTAAAATATATCGGAATTACCCTTTAAATCACCTCTAGTATGTGTGCAGAAAAGTCGTGGTATCAGTACTATTGTTATTTTAGTGGGTAAAACCAACAAGGTTGAAGGCTGATAGTGCTGATATCATCCACACCCACAGGCGTAAGTTGGGTCATAGCAATATCAGTTCTGCAAGTCCAAACTGTCACTGAAGAACTTGACTAAAAATTATTTTTAAACTCTGAATATTCATAATTAAACATATTGCAATTCAAGGGGGAAAAAAACTACCAAAAACACCATCAGGCTTTTAAAACCCTGTCAAAATAATATAAACTCTGAAGCACACTTTGCTATGCCATACTGCCTTAAACACAACAGAATCCCAATTGTTGGCTGACCAGCTTTCTTATGCCCAGACTGTGTTTGTGAATGTATAAGCTGATTTCAAGCGGTATAATTAGAGAAATTAAGCCAAATCAACGCGCTCACTCACACAATTCATCCTGAATGAAGACCTGTACGTATCCCTTTAACATGTCAGAATGACATAAATCCTATTGTCAGCAGATTATAGTTTTTTTCACTTGCTTTCGGACTAGAAAGGCATTTCTCTGCATTCCTTGTCTCTCGTCTGGCTCGTTCCCATGAGAAAGTCTCAGCCTACGCTTCTGACACCATAAAACAGCCGCAGAAGAAGTGACAATGCTCTGACCAGCCTCAGAGATTGTGTTTGACTCTGTAGCAGTACTAGTAGTAGTAGTGATGACTAAGGCTAAAGTGTTTACACCTGATTCTGAATGACCACGCTTGAAGCCGGGTTAAAAGCCGGCTGTCATGGCAGGGCACTCTCTTCTTGAAGGTATTCATGGTTTGGTTGTACACCCAAAAAGTGTTGGAAGTAGTTGTATGAAGAGTGAAAAAGCCTTTGAAAGAAGTTCTAATACACCTACGTACTTTCTCACCTAAGTAATTGCTGCATTATTGCCGAATTTTAGGTTTTGGAACGGTGCATCTGTTAGCATTTTTAGTGGTTACTTATAGAAATATCTAAAGAGACATATATTTTACATATAGTAGTATTCTTTAAGCATGTTTAACATAATTCAGGTACAGCTACTCAGTAAACACAGTAAAATGTACAGGCACACAGGGAACTCACTGTTGTGGAAACAGTGGCTTCAAAGAACATGTTGCCATGCAGAGTATTTACTTATTTATCTTGGGTTGGACGCGCTGTGACTCAATTTGACACCATGCAGAAGTTTTGTTAACTACTGAGTAAACAGAATGAGGGATGAAACTCGGTTACACCTGCTCATCTATGACCTCTGACCCTGGGAGAAAGTCCCACAGTGGAGTGACTACTTGCAAAAGCCCAGCTTAGCATAATGACTGGAAGCAGGAGGAAACTAGCTAGCCTGGCTTTCTCCAAGGTTAAAACATCCTCCCACCAACTTCTCTAAAGCTTAATAATTAACACCGTGTGTCTCACTTGTTTAATCTGCACACAAACAGAAATGAAACAACGATGATGTGTGGTTTTAGGGGGGGGGGTTTGTGCTGGAAATGCTTCACAGAAGTGCTGAACAAATGGATAAACTGTTGTTGAAAATTGCTGAAATTTGATAAATCTTCTGTTTCAGAAACAAATCTGTGTTTTCCCACAGTATATTACATTATCCTCTGTGCGAACATTGTCTCAGCTCCTGTTTGTAAGATCATTCAGTAATTGCCCTTTGACATTTCCAGGCAAAAGTCATGGCAAATATGTGACATTCAGACACAGACAATAATTCTCCTTTAAATTCTGGGAATTCCCTGAGAGAAAGTCAGGGGAGCTGATGCTGATTCTGGCTCACTGCTCACTGGGACAACTCGGTTTACCAGACGGCCAGCTCTTTCACCATTGGCTCACTGGTCTCTCCAGTTGTGCTTCTGCTGGCACTTAGCGACAGGGGCCGTGGCCGTGGTTTGAAATGGTATGATGCAGTAACTTCCTGGGTGACTGAGGACAGCATGGAGTAGGCCGGTCATCCAGTCAGAGGTCCAGCTGTGTAGGAGCTGTACACCAGGACAATGACCCACAGCCCGACCTTTCCCGCACTCTGTTTGATCAAATAGATTTTAAGTCTGGGAAATGCAGCATTTTATCGAAGCGTGTAGAAATAGCCTACATAGAAAATAAGAGCAGTAAATGAGCTTAGTACCAATAACCTTGACCCATTTCCTGAAAGTGATCCCCAGCAGTTTCAAATAATCATTCCAGTTGTTTTTGATTACACTGATCATTGTACCAAAGTGTTAAAATAGAGTCGGCTGCAAATGAAGTATATTTTGAACTATATGCAAATATTCGAACTAGCATTTTTTCTATGAACAAGACAAGACTTTACCTAAATAATATATACATTTCAGTAATGACATTTATCGTCTGCTTGGTCTACACACATAATGAAATACAATACAAAAGCCACCTGTCAACATTTATGACTAGTTTTGTCTTTTTATGATGCCAGTAGAAACTTATGTTACTATATAAATAAATATGCTAAATGTTGGTACCCAAGAATAGATGGAGTTTCAACAGCTGACAACCTGAGGCACATCTCAGCGACAGCCAGTCATAACAGAACAACACAAGTATGATCTGAGATTATTTGAACTTTCATTCTTGGGAATGCATCTTTAGTTAAAACCCGATAAATCCAAGATACACACCAGACCCCAAACTGTAAATACAGGAACAGAACATTAATATACACTACCGTTCAAAAGTTTGGGGTCACCCAAACAATTTTGTGTTTTCCATGAAAAGTCACACTTATTCACCACCATACGTTGTGAAATGAATAGAAAATAGAGTCAAGAC